>JAPPVO010002272.1:0-22300 GCA_030407325.1 Camellia japonica
TTGTGCAGTTTACACTAACGCTGTTTTGCGCATCGCACTGTTTTCTGCAGTTTACCACTCGTGCCATTTGCGCATCGCACTGTTTTGTGCAGTTTACACTAGCGCTGTTTTGCGCATCGCACTGTTTTGTGCAGTTTATCACTCGCGCTGTTCTGCGCAGCGCATTGTTTTGTGCAGTTTACGCACGCACCATTTTGCGCATCACACTGTTTTGTGCAGTTTACCCTCGCGTTGTTTTGCGCAGCGCACTGTTTTGTGCAGTTTATCACTCGCGCTGTTTTGCGCAGCGCACTGTTTTGTGCAGCTTACACTCGCGCTGTTTTGCGCAGCGCACTGTTTTGTGCAGTTTATCACTCCCGCTGTTTTGCGCAGCGCACTGTTTTGTGCAGTTTATCACTCGCGCTGTTTTGCGCATCGCACTGTTTTGTGCAGTTTATCGCTCGTGCTATTTGGCATAGCGCACTGTTTTGTGCAGTTTATCCCTCGCAATGTTTCGCGCAGCGCACTGTTTTGTGCAGTTTATCACTCGCGCTGTTTTGTGCAGTCTATCGCTCGCACTGTTTGGCGCAGCGCACTGTTTTCTGCAGTTTATCACTCGCGCTGTTTTGCGCAGCGCATTGTTTTGCGCAGTTTATCACTCGCGCTGTTTTGAGCAGCGCACTGTTTTGTACAGTTTACACTCGCGCTGTTTTGCGCAGCGCACTGTTTTGTGCAGTTTACACTCGCGCTCTTTTGCGCATCGCACTGTTTTGTGCAGTTTATCATTCGCGCCATTTGCGCATCGCACTGTTTTGCGCAGTTTACACTAGCGCTGTTTTGCGCATCGCACTGTTTTGTGCAGTTTATCACTCGCGCTCTTTTGTGCAGCGCACTGTTTTTTTCTGTTTACACTCGCGTTGTTTTGCGCAGCACACTGTTTTGTCCAGTTTCCACTCGCGCTGTTTTGCGCATCGCATTGTTTTGTGCAGTTTATCATTCGCGCCATTTGCGCATCGCACTGTTTTGCGCAGTTTACACTAGCGCTGTTTTGCGCATCGCACTGTTTTGTGCAGTTTATCACTCGCGCTGTTTTGCACAGCGCACTGTTTTGTGCAGTTTACGCACGCGCCATTTTGCGCATCACATTGTTTTGTACTGTTTACCCTCGCGTTGTTTTGCGCAGCGCACTGTTTTGTGCAGTTTATCACTCGCGCTGTTTTCCGCAGCGCACTGTTTTGTGCAGTTTACACTCGCGCTGTTTTGCGCATCGCACATTTTTGTGCAGTTTAACACCCTCGCTGTTTGGCGCAGCGTACTATTTTCTGCATTTTATCACTCGCGTTGTTTCGCGCAGCGCACTGTTTTGTGCAGTTTACCACTCGCGCTGTTTTGCGCAGCGCACTGTTTTGTGCCGTTTACACTCGTGCTGTTTTGCGCATCGCACTGTTTTGTGCAGTTTATCACTCGCGCTATTTTGCGCAGCGCCCTGTTTTGTGCAGTTTACCCTCGCGCTGTTTTGGGCATCGCACTGTTTTGGGCAGATTATCACTCGCGCTGTTTTGCGCAGCGCACTGTTTTGTGCTGTTTATCACTCGCGCTGTTTTGCGCAGCGCACTGTTTTGTGCAGTTTACACTCGCGCTGATTTGCGCATCGCACTGTTTTGCGCAGTTTATCACTCGTGCTGTTTTGCGTAGCGCACCGTTTTGTGCTGTTTACAGTCGCGCTGTTTTACGCATCGCACTGTTTTGTGCAGTTTATCGCTCGCACTGTTTGGCGCAGCGTACTGTTTTGTGCAGTTCACACTCGCGTTGTTTCGGGCATCGCACTGTTTTGTGCAGTTTATCCCACGCGCTATTTTGCGCAGCGCATTGTTTTACGCAGTTTATCACTCGCGCTGTTTTGCGCAGCGCACTGTTTTGTGCAGTTTTCACTCGCGCTGTTTTGCGCAGCGCACTGTTTTGTGCAGTTTACACTCGCGCTCTTTTGCGCACCGCACTGTTTTGGATAGTTTACAGTCGCGCTGTTTTGCGCATCGCACTGTTTTGTGCAGTTTATCACTCGCGCTTTTTGCGCATCGAACAGTATTGTGCAGTTCACACTAGCGCTGTTTTGCGCATCGCACTGTTTTGTGCAGTTTACACTCCCGCTGTTTTGGCATCGCACTGTTTTGTGCAGTTTATCACTCGCGCTCTTTTGCGCAGCGCACTGTTTTTTGCAATTTACACTCGCGCTGTTTTGCGCAGCACACTGTTTTGTGCAGTTTACACTCGCGCTGTTTTGCGCATCGCACTGTTTTGTGCAGTTTATCACTCGCGCCATTTGCGCATCGCACTGTTTTGTGCAGTTTACACTAGCGCTGTTTTGCGCATCGCACTATTTTGTGCAGTTTACACTCCCGCTGTTTTGCGCATCGCACTGTTTTGTGCAGTTTACACTCGCGCTGTTTTGCGCATCGCACTGTTTTGTGCAGTTTATCACTCGCGCCATTTGGGCATCGCACTGTTTTGTGCAGTTTATCACTCGCGTTGTTTTGCGCATCGCACTGTTTTGTGCAGTTTAACACCCTCGCTGTTTGGCACAGCGTACTGTTTTGTGCATTTTATCACTCGCGCTGTTTCGCGCAGCGCACTGTTTTGTGCAGTTTATCACTCGCGCTGTTTTGCGCAGCGCACTGTTTTGTGCCGTTTACACTCGCGTTGTTTTGCGCATCGCACTGTTTTGTGCAGTTTATCACTCGCGGTGTTTTGCGCAGCGCACTGTTTTGGGCAGTTTATCACTCGTGCTGTTTTGCGCAGCGCACTGTTTTGTGCAGTTTATCACTAGCGCTGTTTTGCGCAGCGCACTGTTTTGTGAACTTTATCAGTCGCGCTGTTTTGCGCAGCGCACTGTTTTGTGCAGTTTACACTTGCGCTGATTTGCGCATCGCACTGTTTTACGCAGTTTATCACTCGCGCTGTTTTACGCAGCGCACTGTTTTGTGCTGTTTACAGTCACGCTGTTTTACGCATCGCACTGTTTTGTGCAGTTTATCGCTCGCGCTGTTTGGCGCAGCATACTGTTTTGTGCAGTTTATCGTTCGCGCTGTTTGGCGCAGCGTACTGTTTTGTGCAGTTTACACTCGCGCTGTTTCGGGCATCGCACTGTTTTGTGCAGTTTATCCCTCGCGCTCCTTTGCGCAGTTTATCACTCGCGCTGTTTTGCGCAGCGCGGTGTTTTGCGCAGTTTATCACTCGCGCTGTTTTGCGCAGCGCCCTGTTTTGTGCAGTTTACACTCGCGCTGTTTTGCGCAGCGCACTGGTTTGTGTAGTTTATCACTCGCGCTTTTTGCGCATCGTACTCTTTTGTGCAGTTTACACTAGCGCTGTTTTGCGCATCGCACAGTTTTATGCAATTTACACTAGCGCTGTTTTGCGCACCGCACTGTTTTGTGCAGTTTACACTCCCGCTGTTTTGCGCATCGCACTGTTTTGTGCAGTTTATCACTCGCGCTCTTTTACGCAGCGCACTGTTTTTTGCAATTTACACTGGCGCTGTTTTGGGTATCGCACTGTTTTGGGCAGTTTATCACTCGCACTGTTTTGCGCAGCGCACAGTTTTGCGCAGTTTATCACTCGCGCTGTTTTGTGCGGCGCACTGTTTTGCGCAGTTTATCACTCGCGCTGTTTTGCGCAGCGCACTATTTTGTGCAGTTTACACTCGCGCTGTTTTGCGCATCGCACTATTTTGTGTAGTTTACACTAGCGCTGTTTTGCGCATCGCACTGTTTTGTGCAGTTTATCACTCGCGCAGTTTTGCGCAGCGCACTGTTTTTCGCAGTTTATGCACGCGCCGTTTTACGCATCGCACTGTTTTGTGCAGTTTACCCTCGAGCTGTTTTGCGCAGTGCACTGTTTTGTGCAGTTTATCACTCGCGCTGTTTTACGCAGCGCACTGTTTTGTGCAGTTTATCCTCGCGCTATTTTCCGCATCGCACTGTTCTGTGCATTATATCATTCTCGCTGTTTGGCGCTGCGCACTGTTTTGTGCATTATATCACTCATGCACTTTCGCGCAGCGCACTGTTTTGTGCAGTTTATCACTCGCGCTGTTTTGGCGCAGCGCATTGTTTTGTGCCATTTACACTCGCGCTGTTTTGTGCAGTTTATCAGTCGCGCTATTTTGCGCAGCACACTGTTTTGTGCAGTTTACACTCGCGTTGTTTTGGGCATCGCTCTGTTTTGGGCAGTTTATCACTCGCGCTGTTTTGCGCAGCGCACTGTTTTGTGCAGTTTACACTCGCGCTGTTTTGCGCATCGCACTGTTGTGCACAGTTTATCACTCGCGCTGTTTTGCGCAGCGCACTGTTTTGTGCTGTTTACAGTCGCGCTGTTTTACGCATCGCACTGTTTTGTGCAGTTTATTGCTCGCGCTGTTTGGCGCAGCGTACTGTTTTGTGCAGTTTACACTCGCGCTGTTTCGGGCATCGCACTGTTTTGTGCAGTTTATCCCTCGCGTTTTTTTGCGCAGCGCACTGTTTTGCGCAGTTTATCACTTGCGCTGTTTTGCGCAGCGCACTGTTTTGTGGAGTTTACACTCGCTCTGTTTTCCCATCGCACTATTTTGTGCAGTTTATCACTCGCCCTGTTTTGCGCATCGCACTGTTTTGTGCAGTTTATCGCTCCCACTGTTTGTCGCAGCGCACTGTTTTGTGCAGTTTAACTCTCGCGCAGTTTCGCGCAGCGCACTGTTTTGTGCAGTTTGTCACTCGCGCTGTTTTGTGCAGTCTATCGCGCGCACTGTTTGGCGCAGCGCACTGTTTTGTGCAGTTTACACCCGTGCTGTTTCGGGGATCACACTGTTTTGTGCAGTTTATCACTCGCGCTGTTTTGCGCTGCACATTGTTTTGCGCAGTTTATCAGTCGCGCTGTTTTGCGCAGCGCACTGTTTTGTGCAGTTTACACTCGCGTTGTTTTGCACAGCGCACTGTTTTGTTCAGTTTACACTCGCGCTCTTTTGCGCATCGCACTATTTTGGGCAATTTACAGTCTCGCTGTTTTGCGCATCGCACTGGTTTGTACAGTTTATCACTCACGCTTTTTGCGCATCGCACTGTTTTGTGCAGTTTACACTAGCGCTGTTTTGCATATTGCACTATTTTGTGCAGTTTACACTCCCGCTGTTTTGCGCATCGCACTGTTTTGTGCAGTTTATCACTCGCGCTGTTTTGCGCAGAGCACTGTTTTGTGCAGTTTACCCTCGCGCTGTTTTGCGTATCGCACTGTTTTGTGCCTTTTATCACTCTCGCTGTTTGGCGCAGCGCACTGTTTTGTGCATTTTATCAGTCGCGCTGTTTTGCGCAGCGCACGGTTTTGTGCAGTTTATCACTCGCGCTGTTTTGCGCAGCGCACCTGTTGGGCAGTTTTACACTCGCTCTGATTTACGCAGCGCACTATTTTGCACAGTTTATCACTCTCGCTGTTTTGCGCAGCGCACTGTTTTGTGCAGTTTACACTCGCGCTGTTTTGCGCATCGCACTGTTTTGCGCCGTTTATCACTCGCGCTGTTTTGCCCAGCGCACTGTTTTGTGCAGTTTACCCTCGCGCTGTTTTACGCATCGCACTCTTTTGTGCAGTTTATCGCTCGCGTTGTTTGGCGCAGCGTACTGTTTTGTGCAGTTTACACTCGCGCTGTTTCGGGCATCGCACTGTTTTGTGCTGTTTATCCTTCGCGCTGTTTTCCGCAACGCACTGTCTTGCGCATTTTATCACTCGCGCTGTTTTGCGCAGCGCACTATTTTGTACAGTTTACACTCGCGCTGTTTTGCGCATCGCACTGTTTTGTGCAGTTTATCACTCGCGCTGTTTTGCGCAGCGCACTATTTTGTGCAGTTTACACTCGTGCTGTTTTGTGCATCGCCCTATTTTGTGCGGTTTACACTCGCGCCATTTTTCGCATCGCACTGTTTTGTGCAGTTTACAGTCGCGCTGTTTTCCCCATCGCACTATTTTGTGCAGTTTATCGCTCGCGCTGTTTGGTGCAGCGCACTGTTTTGTGCAGTATACACTTGCGCTGTTTCGGGCATCGCACTGTTTTGTGCAGTTTACACTCGCGCTGTTTTGCGTAGCGCACTATTTTGTGCAGTTTATCACTCCTGCTGTTTTGCGTAGCACACTGTTTTGTGCAGTTTATCACTCGCGCTGTTTTGCGCATCGCACTGTTTTGTGCAGTTTATCGCTCGCGCTGTTTGGTGCAGCGCACTGTTTTGTGCAGTTTATCCCTCGCAATGTTTCGCGCAGCGCACTATTTTGTGCCGTTTATCACTCACGCAGTTTTGTGCAGTCTATCGCTCGCGCTGTTTGGCGCAGCGCACTGATTTGTACAGTTTACACTCGCGCTGTTTCGGGCATCGCACTGTTTTGCGCAGTTTATCACTCGTGCTGTTTTGCGCAGCGCAGTGTTTTGCGCAGTTTATCACTCGCGCTGTTTTGCGTAGCGCACTGTTTTGTGCAGTTTACACTCACGCTGTTTTGCGCAGCGCACTGTTTTGTGCAGTTTACACTCGCGCTCTTTTGCGCATCGCGCTGTTTTGGACAGTTTACAGTCGTGCTGTTCTGCGCATCGCACTATTTTGTGCAGTTTATCACTCGCGCTTTTTGCGCATCGCACTGTTTTGTGCAGTTTACACTAGCGCTATTTTGCGCATCGCACTGTTTTGTGCAGTTTACACTCCCGCTGTTTTGGCATCGCACTATTTTATGCAGTTTATCACTTGCGCTCTTTTGCGCAGCGCACTATTTTTTACAGTTTACACTCGCCCTGTTTTGCGCAGCGCACTGTTTTGTGCAGTTTACACTCGCGCTGTTTTGCGCATCGCACTGTTTTGTGCAGTTTATCACTCGCGCCATTTGTGCATCGCACTGTTTTTTGCAGTTTACACTAGCGCATAGCACTGTTTTGTGCGGTTTATCACTCGCGCTGTTTTGTGCAGCGCACTATTTTGTGCAGTTTATCACTCCCGCTGTTTTGCGCAGCGCACTGTTTTGTGCAGTTTATCACTCGCGCTGTTTGGCGCATCGCACTGTTTTGTGCAGTTTATCGCTCGCGCTGTTTGGCGCAGCGCACTACTTTGTGCAGTTTATCCCTCGCAATGTTTCGCGCAGCGCACTGTTTTGTGCAGTTTATCACTCGCGCTGTTTTGTGCAGTCTATCGCTCGCGCTGTTTGGCGCAGCGCACTGTTTTGTGCAGTTTACACTTGCGCTGTTTCGGGCATTGCACTGTTTTGTGCAGTTTATCACTAGCGCTGTTTTGCGCAGCGCATTGTTTTGCGCAGCGCATTGTTTTGCGTAGTTTATCACTCGCGATGTTTTGCGCAGCGCGCTGTTTTGTGCAGTTTACACTCGCGCTGTTTTGTGCAGCGCACTGTTTTGTGCAGTTTACACTCGCGCTCTTTTGCGCATCGCACTGTTTTGGACAGTTTACAGTCGCGCTGTTTTGCGCATCGCATTGTTTTGTGCAGTTTATCAGTCGCGCTTTTTGCGCATCGCACTGTTTTGTGCAGTTTACACTAGCGCTGTCTTGCGCATCGCACTGTTTTGTGCAGTTTACACTCCCGCTGTTTTGTAATCGCACTGTTTTGTGCAGTTTATCACTCACGCTCTTTTGTGCAGCGCACTGTTTTTTGCAGTTTACACTCGCGCTGTTTTCTGTAGCACACTGTTTTGTGCAGTTTACACTGGCACTGTTTTGCGCATCGCACTGTTTTGTGCAATTTACCCTCGCGCTGTTTTGTGCATCGCACTGTTTTGTGCAGTTTATCACTAGCGCAGTTTTACGCAGCGCACTGTTTTGTGGAGTTTACCCTCGCGGTGTTTTGCGCATCGTATTGTTTTGTGCAGTATATCACCCTCGCTGTTTTCCGCAGCGCACTGTTTTGTGCATTTTATCACTCATGCTATTTCGCGCAGCGCACTGTTTTGTGCAGTTTATCACTCGCGCTGTTTTGCGCAGCGCATTGTTTTGTGCCGTTTACACTCGCGCTGTTTTGCGCATCGCACTGTTTTGTGCAGCTTATCAGTCGCGCTGTTTTACGCAGCGCACTGTTTTGCGCAGTTTACGCACGCGCCATTTTGCGCATCACAATGTTTTGTGCAGTTTACCCTCGCGTTGTTTTGCGCAGCGCACTGTTTTGTGCAGTCTATCAGTCGCGCTGTTTTGCACAGCGTAATGTTTTGTGCAGTTTACACTCGTGCTGTTTTGCGCAGCGCACTATTTTGTGCAGTTTATCACTCCCGCTGTTTTGCGCAGCGTACTGTTTTGTGCAGTTTATCACTCGCGCTGTTTGGCGCATCGCACTGTTTCGTGCAGTTTATCGCTCGCGCTGTTTGGTGCAGCGCACTGTTTTGTGCAGTTTATCCCTCGCAATGTTTCGCGCAGCGCACTGTTTTGTGCAGTTTGTCACTCGCGCTGTTTTGTGCAGTCTATCGCTCGCGCTGTTTGGCGCAGCGCACTGTTTTGTGCAGTTTACACTTGCGCTATTTCGGGCATTGCACTGTTTTGTGCAGTTTATCACTAGCGTTGTTTTGCTCAGCGCATTGTTTTGCGCAGTTTATCACTCGCGCTGTTTTGCGCAGCGCACTGTTTTGTGCAGTTTACACTCGCGCTGTTCTGCGCAGCGAACTGTTTTGTGCAGTTTACACTCGCGCTCTTTTGCGCATCGCACTATTTTGGACAGTTTACAGTCGCGCTGTTTTGCGCATCGCATTGTTTTGTGCAGTTTATCAGTCGCGCTTTTTGCGCATCGCACTGTTTTGTGTAGTTTACACTAGCGCTGTCTTGCGCATCGCACTGTTTTGTGCAGTTTACACTCCCGCTGTTTTGGCATCGCACTGTTTTGTGCAGTTTATCACTCACGCTCTTTTGCGCCGCGCACTGTTTTTTGCAGTTTACACTCGCGCTGTTTTCCGCAGCACACTGTTTTGTGCAGTTTACACTGGCGCTATTTTGCGCATCGCACTGTTTTGTGTAGTTTACACTAGCGCGGTTTTGCGCATCGCACTGTTTTGTGCAGTTTATCACTCGCGCTGTTTTGCGCAGCGCACTGTTTTCTGCAGTTTATGCACGCGCCATTTTGCGCATCGCACTGTTTTGTGCAGTTCACCCTCGCGCTATTTTGCGCATCGCACTGTTTTGTGCAGTTTATCACTAGCGCAGTTTTGCGCAGCGCACTGTTTTGTGCAGTTTACCCTTGCGGTGTTTTGCGCATCGCACTGTTTTGTGCAGTATATGACCCTTGCTGTTTGGCGCAGCGCAGTGTTTTGTGCATTTTATCACTCATGCTGTTTCGCGCAGCGCACTGTTTTGTGCAGTTTATCACTCGTGCTGTTTTGCGCAGCGCATTGTTTTATGCCGTTTACACTCGCGCTGTTTTGGGCATCGCTCTGTTTTGGGCAGTTTATCACTCTCGCTGTTTTGCGCAGCGCACTGTTTTGCGCTGTTTATCACTCGCGCTGTTTTGCGCAGCGCACTGTTTTGTGTAGTTTACACTCCGCTGTTTTGCGCATCTCACTGTTTTGCAGAGTTTATCACTCGCGTTGTTTTGCGCAGCGCACTGTTTTGTAGTTTACAGTCGCGCTGTTTTTAGCATCGCACTGTTTTGTGCTGTTATCGCTCTCGCTGTTTGGCGCAGCGTACTGTTTTGTACAGTTTACACTTGCGCTGTTTCGGGCATCGCACTGTTTTGTACAGTTTATCCCTCGCGCTTTTTGCGCAGCGCACTGTTTTGTGCAGTTTACCCTCGCGCTGTTTTGCGCAGCGCACTGTTTTGTGCAGTTTACTTCGCGCTGTTTTGCGCATCGCACTGTTTTGTGCAGTTTATCATCCGCTGTTTTGCGCAGCGCACTGTTTTGTGAAGTACACGCGCGCTGTTTTGGGGAATCGCACTGTTTTGGGCAGTTATCTAGCGCTGTTTTGTGCAGCGCACTGTTTTGGGCAGTTTATCACTCGCGCCGTTTGCGCAGCGCACTGTTTCGTGCAGTTTACACTCGCGCTGTGTTTGCGCAGCGCACTGTTTTGTGAGTTTATCACTCGCGCTGTTTGCGCAGCGCACTGTTTTGTGCAGTTACACTCACGATGATTTGCGCGTCGCATGTTTTGCGCAGTTTATCACTCGCGCTGTTTTGCGCAGCGCACTGTTTTATGCTTTCTAATCGTGCTGTTTTAGCATCGCATTGTTTTGTGCAGTTTATCGTCTCGCTGTTTTGGCGGCGTACTGTTTTGTACAGTTACACTTGCGCTGTTTCGGGCATCGCACTGTTTGTGCAGTTTATCCCTCACGCTTTTTGCGCAGCGCACGGTTTTGTGCAGTTTACCCTCGCGCTGTTTTGCGCAGCGCACTGTTTTGTGCAGTTACCTTCGCGCTGTTTTGCGCATCGCACTGTTTTGTGCAGTTTATCCCTCGCGCTTTTTTGCGCAGCGCACTGTTTTGTGCAGTTTAACCCTCGCGTTGTTTCGCGCGGCGCACTGTTTTTTGCAGTTTATCACTCGCGCTGTTTTGTGCAGTCTATCGCGCGCACAGTTTGGCGCAGCGCACTATTTTGTGCGGTTTACACTCGCGCTATTTCGGGGATCGCGCTGTTTTGCGCAGCGCATTGTTTTGCAAAGTTTATCACTCGCGCTGTATTGCGCATCGCACTGTTTTGCGCAGTTTATCACTCGCGCTGTTTTACGCAGCGCACCGTTTTGCGCAGTTTACACTCACGCTATTTTGGGCATCGCACTGTTTTTGCAGTTTATCACTCGCGCTGTTTTGCGCAGCGCACTATTTTGCGCAGTTTATCAACTCGCGCTATTTTGCGCAGCGCACTGTTTCGTGCAGTTATCACTCGCGCTTTTTGCGCATCGCACTGTTTTGAGCCAGTTTATACTAGCCTTATTTTGTGCATCGCACTGTTTTGTGCAGTTTACACTCCCGCTGTTTTGCGCATCGCACTGTTTTGTGCAGTTTATCACTCGCGCTCTTTTGCACAGCGCACTGTTTTGTGCAGTGTACACTCGCGCTATTTGGGTATCGCACTGTTTTGTGCAGTTATCACTCGCACTGTTTTGTGCAGCGCACTGTTTTGCGCAGTTTATCACTCCGCTGTTTTGTGCAGCGCACTGTTTTGTGCAGTTTATCAGTTGCGCCATTTGCGCATCGCACTGTTTTGTGCAGTTTACACTCGCGCTGTTTTGCGCATCGCACTGTTTTGTGCAGTTTATCACTCGCGTTTTGCGCACCGCACTGTTTTGTGCAGTTTATCACTCGCGCTGTTTTGCGTAGCGCACTGTTTTGTGCAGTTTATCACTCGCGTTGTTTTGCGCAACGCACTGTTTTGTGCCGTTTACACTCGCGCTGTTTTGCGCATCGCACAGTTTTGTGCAGTTTATAACTCGCGCTGTTTTGCGCAGCGCACTGTTTTGTGAAGTTTACACTCGCGCTGTTTGGGCATCGCACTGTTTTGGGCAGTTTATCACTCGCGCTGTTTTGCGCAGCGCACTATTTTGGGCAGTTTATCACTCGCGCTGTTTTGCGCAGCGCACTGTTTTGTGCAGTTTATCACTCGCGCTGTTTTGCGCAGCGCACTGTTTTGTGCAGTTTATCACTCGCGCTGTTTTGCGCAGCGCACTGTTTTGTGCAGTTTACACTCACGCTGATTTGCGCGTCGCACTGTTTTGCGCAGTTTATCACTCGCGCTGTTTTGCGCAGCGCACTGTTTTATGCTGTTTCTAATCGTGCTGTTTTACGCATCACCACTGTTTTGTGCAGTTTATCGCTCGCGCTGTTTGGCGCAGCGTACTGTTTTGTGCAGTTTACACTCGCGCTGTTTCGTGCATTGCTCTGTTGTGCAAGTTATCCTCGCGCTCCTTTGGCAGCGCATTGTTTTGCGCAGTTACACTCGCGCTGATTGCGCACGCACTGTTTTGCACAGTTATCACTCCGCTGTTTTGCGCAGTGCACTGTTTGTGCAGATTACAGTCGCGGTTTACGCATCGCACTGTTTGTGTAGTTTATCGATCGCGCTGTGTTGGCGCAGCGTACGGTTTTGTGCAGTTTACACTCGCGCTGTTTCGGGCATCGCACTATTTTGTGCGGTTTATCCCTCGCGCTATTTTGCGCAGCCCACTGTTTTGCGCAGTTTATCACTCGCGCTGTTTTGCGCAGCGCACTATTTTGTGTAGTTTTATCACTCCCGATGTTTTGCGCATCGCACAATTTTGTGCAGTTTATCACTCTCGCTGTTTTGCGCGGCTCACAGTTTTGTGCAGTTTATCACTCGCGCTGTTTTGCGCAGCACACTATTTGTACAGTTTATCACTCGCGCTATTTTGCGCAGCGCATTGTTTCGTGCAGTTTACAGTCGCACTGTTTTACGTATCGCACTGTTTTGTGCAGTTTATCACTGCCGCTGTTTTGCACAGCTCACTGTTTTGTGCAGTTTATTACTCCCGCTATTTTGCGCAGCACACTGTTTTGTGCAGTTTATCACTCGCGCTGTTTTGCGCATCGTACTATTTTGTGCAGTTTATCGCTCGCGCTGTTTGGCGCAGCGCACTGTTTTGTGCAGTTTATCCCTCACGCTGTTTCGCGCAGCGCACTGTTTTGTGCAATTTATCACTCGCGCTGTTTTGTGCAGTCTATCGCTCGCGCTGTTTGGCGCAGCGCACTGTTTTGTGCAGTTTACACTCGCGCTGTTTCGGGCATCGCACTATTTTGCACAGTTTATCACTCGCGCTGTTTTGCGCAGCGCATTGTTTTGCGCAGTTTATCACTCGCGCTGTTTTGCGCAGCGCACTGTTTTGTGCAGTTTACACTCGCGCTCTTTTGCGCATCGCACTGTGTTGGCAGTTTATAGTCGCGCTATTTTGCGCATCGCATCGGTTTGTACAGTTTATCACTCGCGCTTTTTGCGCATCGCACTGTTTGTGCAGTTTACACTAGCGCTGTTTTGTATATCGCACTGTTTGTGCAGTTTACACTCCCGCTGTTTTGCGCATCGCACTGTTTGTGCAGTTTATCACCCGCGCTGTTTTGCGTAGAGCATGTTTTGTGCCGTTATCACTCTCGCTGCTTGGCGGAGCGCACTGTTTTGTGCAGTTTATCACTCGCGCTGTTTTGCGCAGCGCACTGTTTTGTGCAGTTATCACTCGCGCTTGTTTTGCGCAGCGCACTGTTTGGGCAGTTTACACTCGCGCTGTTTTGCGCAGAGCACTGTTTTGTGCAGTTTTCCGTCGCGCTGTTTTGCGCATCGCACCGTTTTGTGTCGTTTGTCACTCTCGCTGTTTGGCGCAGCGCCACTGTTTTGTGCATTTTATCACTCGCGCTGTTTCGCGCAGCGCACTGTTTTGAGCAGTTTATCACTCGCGCTGTTTTGCACAGCGCACTGTTTTGCGCAGTTTATCACTTGCGCTGTTTTGCGCAGCGCACTGTCTTGCTCATTTTATCACTCGCGCTGTTTTGCGCATCGCACTGTTTTGCGCAGTTTACCTCGCGCTGTTTTGCCCAGCGCACTATTTTGTGCAGTTTAACCTCGCGGTTTTACGCATCACATTGTTTTGTGCAGTTTATCGCTCGCGCTGTTTGGCGCAGCGTACTCTTTGTGCAGTTTCACTCGCGCTGTTCGGGCATCGCACTGTTTTGTGCAGTTTATCCCTCGCGCACTTTTGCGCAGCGCACTGTCTTGCTCATTTTATCACTCGCGCTGTTTTGCGCAGCGCACTGTTTTGTGCAGTTTACACTCGCGCTATTTTGCGCATCGCACTATTTTGTGCAGTTTATCACTCGCGCTGTTTTGCGCAGCGCATTGTTTTGCGCAGTTTATCACTCGCGCTGTTTTGCGCAGCGCACTATTTTGTGCAGTTTACACTCGCGTTGTTTTGCGCAGCGCACTGTTTTGTGCAGTTTACACTCGCGCTCTTTTGCTCATCGCACTGTTTTGCGCAGTTTATCACTCGCGCTGTTTTGCGCAGCGCACCGTTTTTTGCCAGTTTACACTCGCGCTGTTTTGGGCATCGCACTGTTTTGGGCAGTTTATCACTCGCGCTGTTGCGCAGCGCACTGTCGTGCAGCTTATCACTCGCGCTTTTTGCGCATCGCACTATTTGTGCAGTTACACTAGCGCTGTTTTGCGCATCGCACTGTTTTGTGCAGTTTACACACCCGCTATTTGCGCAGCGCACTGTTTTGTGCACCGCGCTGTTTTGTGCAGTTTACGCACGCGCCATTTTGCGCATCGCACAGTTTTGTGCAGTTTACCCTCGCGCTGTTTTGCGCAGCGCATGTTTGTGCAGTTTATCACTCGCGCTGTTTTGCGCAGCGCACTGTTTTGTGCCTTTTACCTACGCGCTGTTTTGGGCATCGCACTGTTTGTGAAGTTTATCGCTCGCGCTGTTTGGCGCAGCGTACTGTTTTGTGCAGTTTACACTCGCGCTGTTTCGCGCATTGCACTATCTTGTGCAGTTTATCCCTCGCGTCCTTTGCGCAGCGCATTGTTTGCGCAGTTTATCACTCGCGTTGTTTGTGCAGCACACTGTTTGTGCAGTTTACAGTCGCGCTATTTTGCGTAGCGCACGTTTTGTGCAGTTTACAATCGCGCTCTTTTGCGCATCACACTGTTTTGGGCAGTTTACAGTCGCGCTGTTTTGCGCATCGCATGTTTTGTGCAGTTTATCGCTCGCGCTGTTTGGTGCAGCGTACGGTTTTGTGCAGTTTACACTCGCGCCGTTTCGGGCATCGCACTATTTTGTGCAGTTTATCCCTCATGCTATTTTGTGGAGCCCAGTTTTTGCGCAGTTTATCACTCGCGCTGTTTTGCGCAGCGCACTGTTTTGTGTAGTTTACACTCACGCTGTTTTGCGCATCGCACAGTTTTGTGCAGTTTATCACTCCGCTGTATCGCACTGTTTTGTGCAGTTTATCGCTCGCGCTGTTTGGCGCAGCGCATTATTTTGTGCAGTTTATCCCTCGCACTGTTTCGCACAGCGCACTCTTTTGTACAGTTTATCATCGCGCTGTTTTGTGCAGTCTATCGCTCGCGCTGTTGGCGCAGCGCACTGTTTGTGCAGTCTATCCTCGCGCTGTTTTGCGCAGCGAATTGTTTTGCGTAGTTTATCACTCGCGCTTTATTCCGCAGCGCATGTTTTGTGCCAGTTTACACTCGCGCCGTTTGCGCATCGCACAGTTTTGGGCAGTTTACAGTCGCGTTGTTTTGCGCATCACGATGGTTTGTGCAGTTACACCTCGCTTTTTGCGCACGCACAGTTTTTGCAGTTTCACACTCGCGCGTTTTACGCATCGCATTGTTTTGTTGCAGTTTATCGCTCGCACTGTTTGGCAGCAGCGTACTGTTTGTGCAGTTTACACTCGCACTGTTTCGGGCATCGCCACTATTTGTCCAGTTTATCTCTCGCGCTGTTTTGCGCAGCGCACTGTCTTGCTCATTTTATCACTCGCGGGTTTTGCGCAGCGCACTGTTTTGTGCAGTTTACACTCGCGTTGTTTTGCGCATCGCACTGTTTTGTGCAGTTTATCACTCGTGCTTTTTTGCACATCGCACTGTTTTATGCAGTTTACAGTAGCGCGGTTTTGCGCACGCACTGTTTGTGTAGTTTAATCGATCGCGTGCTGTTTGGGCGAGCGTACTGTTTGTGTGCAGTTTACACTCGCGCTGTTTCGGGCAATCGCACTATTTTGTGCGGTTATCCCTCGCGCTATTTGCGCAGCCCACTGTTTTGCGCAGTTATCACTCGCGCTGTTTTTGCGCAGAGCACTGTTTTGTGTAGTTTACACTCACATGTTTTGCGCATCGCACAGTTTTGTGCAGTTTATCACTCCCGCTGTTTTGCGCGGCTCCAGTTTTGTGCAGTTTATCACTCCCGCTGTTTGCGCAGCACACTATTTTGTACAGTTTATCACTCGCGCTGTTTTGCGCAGCGCATTGTTTCGTTGCTGCAGTTTACAAGTCGCACTGTTTTAGCGTCGCACGTTTTGTGCAGTTTATCGTCGCGCCGTTTGGCGCAGCGTACTGTTTTGTGCAGTTACACTCGCGCTGTTTCGGGCATCGTACTCTTTTGTGCAGTTTATCCCTTGCGCTATTTTGCGCAGCGCACTGTTTTGCGCAGTTATCACTCGCGCTTGTTTGCGCAGCGCACTGTTTTTGTGTAGTTTACGCTCGCCCTGTTTTGCGCATCGCACTGTTTTGTGCAGTTATCATGCCGCTGTTTGCACAGCTCACTGTTTTGTGCAGTTTATACTCCTGCTGTTTTGCGCAGCACACTGTTTTGTGCAGTTTATCAATCGCGCTTTTGCTCATCGTACTATGTTGTGCAGTTTATCGCTCGCGTTGTTTGGCACAACGCACTGTTTTGTGCAGTTTATCCCTCACGCTGTTTCGCGCAGCGCACTATTTTGTGCAATTTATACTGCGCTGTTTGTGCTGTGTCTATCGCTCGCGCTGTTTGGCGCAGCGCACTGTTTTGTGCAATTTATCACTCGCGTGTTTTGTGCTGTATCTCGCTCGCGCTGTTTGGCGCAGTGCACTGTTTTGTGCAGTTTACACTCGCGTTGTCGGGCATCGCACGTTTTGCACAGTTTATCACTCGAGTGTTTTGCGCAGCGCATGTTTGCGCAGTTTATCACTCGCGCTTTTGCGCAGCGCACTGTTTTGTGCAGTTTACACTCGCGCTCTTTTGCGCATCGCAACTGTGTTGGCAGTTGACAGTCGCGTGTTTGCGCATCGCACGGTTTGTACAGTTTATCACTCGCGCTTTTGCGGCATCGCACTATTTGTGCAGTTTACACTAGCGCTGTTTTGCAGATCGCACTGTTTTGTGCAGTTACACTCCCGCGTTTTGCGCATCGCACTGTTTTGTGGAGTTTATCACTCGCGCTATTTTGCGCAGAGCACTGTTTTGTGCCGTTATCACTCTCGCTGTTTGGCGCAGCGCACTGTTTTGTGCAGTTTATCACTCGCCCTGTTTGCGCAGCGCACTGTTTTGCGCAGTTTACACTCGCGCTGTTTGCGCAGAGCACTGTTTTGCGAAGTACCGTCGCGCTGTTGTGCGCATCGCACCGTTTTTGTGTCGTTTCACTCTCGCTGTTTGGCGCAGCGCACCGTTTTGTGCATTTTATCACTCGCGCTGTTCGCGCAGCGCACTGTTTGGGCAGTTTATCACTCGCGTTGTTTGCACAGCGCACTGTTTGCGCAGTTTATCACTCGGGCTGTTTTGTGCAGCGACTGTTTGTGCAATTTATCACTCGGTGGTTTGCGCAGCGCACTGTTTTGGGGCAGTAGTTTACACTCGCGCTTGTTTTGCGTAGTTTATCACTCGCGCTTTTTCCAGCGCACTGTTTGTGCAGTTTACACTCGCGAGTTTTACGCGTCACATTGTTTTGGCAGTTTATCGCGTGTCTGTTTGGCGCAGCGTACTCTTTTGTGCAGTTTAACTCGCGATGTTTCGGGCATCGCACTGTTGTGGAGTTTATCCCTCGCGCTCTTTGCGCCAGCGCATTGTTTTGCGAGTTTATCACTCGCGCTGTTTTGGGCATCGCCACTATTTTGGGCAGTTATTCACTCGCGCGTGTTTTGCGCAGCGCACTGTTTCGTGCAGTTTATCACTCGCGCTTTTTGCGCATCGCACTATTTTGTGCAGTTACACTAGCGTGTTTTGGCATCGCACATTTTGTGCACTGTCTTGCTCATTTTATCACTCGCGCTGTTTGCGCAGCGCACTGTTTTGTGCAGTTTACACTCGCGCTGTTTTACGCATCGCACTGTTTTTGCAGTTTATCACTCGCGCTGTTTGCGCAGTTTATCACTCGCGCTGTTTACGCAGCGCATATTTTGTCAGTTTACACTGCGTTGTGTGCGCAGCGCACTGTTTGTGCAGTTTACACTCAGCGCTCTTTTGCTTCATCGCACTGTTTTGCGCAGCGCACCGTTTTTTTGCAGTTTACACTCGCGCTGTTTTGGGCATCGCACTGTTTTGGGCAGTTTATCACTCGCGCTGTTTGCGAAGCACATGTTTCGTGCAGTTTATCACTCGCGCTTTTTGCGCATCGCACTATTTTGTGCAGTTTACACTACGCTTGCTTTTGCGCATCGCACTGTTTTAGGCAGTTTACACACCCGCTATTTTGCGCAGCGCACTGTTTTGTGCAGTTTACGCACGTGCCATTTTGCGCATCGCACAGTTTTGTGTAGTTTACCCTCGCGCTGTTTTGGGCAGCGCACTGTTTTGTGCCTTTTACCTACGCGCTGTTTTGCGCATCGCACTATTTTGTGAAGTTTATCGCTCGCGCTGTTTGGCGCAGCGTACTGTTTTGTGCGGTTTACACTCACGTTTTTCGCGCATTGCACTGTTTGTGCAGTTTATCCCTCGCGCTCCATTGCGCAGCGCAATGTTTTGCGCAGTTTATCAATCGCGTTGTTTTGTGCAGCACACTGTTTTGTGCAGTTTACACTCGCGCTTGTTTGCGCAGCGCACTGTTTTGTGTAGTTACACTCACGCTCTTTTGCGCATCACACTTTTGGGCAGTTTACAGTCGCGCTGTTTTGCGCATCGCACTGTGTGCAATTTATCACTCGCGCTTTTTGCAATGCCATCGGCATGTTTGTGCATTACACTCGCGCTGTTTTGCGCATCGCATTTTTGTGTGTAGTTTATCGCTCGCGCTGTTTTGCGCATCGCACTATTTTGTGCAGTTTACACTCGCGGTGATTGCGCATCGCACTGTTTTGTACAGTTTATCACTCGCGATGTTTGCGCAGTGCACTGTTTTGTGCAGAATACAGTCGCGCTGTTTTACGCATCGCACTGTTTTGTGCAGTTTATCGCTCGCGCTGTTTGGTTGCAACGTACGGTTTGTGCAGTTTACACTCACGCTATTTCGGGCATCGCACTATTTTGTGCAGTTTATCCCTCGCGCTTATTGTGGAGCCCACCGTTTTGCGCAGTTTATCACTCGCGCTGTTTTGCGCAGCGCACCGTTTTGTGTAGTTTACACTCACGCTGTTTTGTGCATCGCACAGTTTTGTGTAGTTTATCACTCCCGCTGTTTGGCATATCGCATGTTTTGTGCAGTTTATCGCTCGCGCTTGTTGGCAGTTTATCCCTCGCACTGTTTCGCGCAGCGCACTTTTTGTACAGTTTATCACTCGCGTGTTTTGGCAGTCTATCGCTCGCGCTGTTTGGCGCAGCGCACTGTTTTGTGCAGTCTATCCTCGCGCTGTTTTGCGCAGCGCATATTGTTTTGCGCAGTTTATCACTGCGCTGTATTCCGCAGCGCATGTTTTGTGCAGTTTACACTCGCGCTCTTTTGCGCATCGCACAGTTTTGGGCAGTTTACAATCGCGCTGTTTTACGCATCGCGCTGGTTTGTGCAGTTTATCACTCTCGCTTTTTGCGCATCGCACAGTTTTGGGCAGTTCACACTCGCGCTGTTTTACGCATCGCATTGTTTTGTGCAGTTTATCGCTCGCGCTGTATGGCGCAGCGTACTGTTTTGTGCAGTTTATCCCTCGCGCTGTTTTGCGCAGCGCATTGTTTTGTGCAGTTTACACTCGCGTTGTTTTGCGCATCGCACTGTTTTGTGCAGTTTATCACTCGTGCTTTTTGCACATCGCACTGTTTTATGCAGTTTACAGTAGCGCTGTTTTGCGCATCGCACTATTTTGTGCAGTTTACACTCCCGCTGTTTTGGCATCGCACTGTTTTTTGCAGTTTATCACTAGCGCTGTTTTGCGCAGCACACTGTGTTGTGCATTTTACACTCGCGTTGTTTTGCGCATCGCACTGTTTTGTGCAGTTTATCACTCGCGCCATTTGCGCATCGCACTGTTTTGTGCAGTTTACACTAGCGCTGTTTTGCGCATCGCACTGTTTTGTGCAGTTTATCACTCGCGCTGTTTTGCGCACCGCACTATTTTGTGCAGTTTATCACTCGCGTTGTTTTGCGCAGCGCACTGTTTTGTGCAGTTTACACTCGCGCTGTTTTGCGCATCGCACTGTTTTGTGCAGTTTAACAGCCTCGCTGTTTGGCACAGCGTACTGTTTTGTGCATTTTATCACTCGCGCTTGTTTCGCGCGCGCACTGTTTTGTGCAATTTATCACTCGCTTGTTTTGCGCAGCGCATTGTTTTGTGCCGTTTACATTCGCGCTGTTTGCGCATCGCACAGTTTGTGCAGTTTATCACTCGCGTGTTTTGCGCAGCGCACTGTTTTGTGCAGTTTACACGCGCGCGTTTTGGGCAGCGCACTGTTTTGGGCAGTTTATCACTCGCACTGTTTTGCGCAGCGCTCTGTTTTGTGCAGTTTATCACTCGCGCTGTTTTCCGCAGTGCACTGTTTTGTGCAGTTTACACTCGCGCTGATTTGCGCATCGCACTGTTTGGCAGTTTATCACTCGCGCTGTTTTGCGCAGCGCACTGTTTTATGCTGTTTCTAGTCGCGCTGTTTTACGCATCGCACTGTTTTGTGCAGTTTATCGCTCGCGCTGTTTGGCGCAGCGTACTGTTTTGTGCAGTTTACACTCGCGCTGTTTCGCGCATTGCTCTGTTTTGTGCAGTTTATCCCTCACGCTCCTTTGCGCTGCGCCTTGTTTTGCGCAGTTTATCACTCGCGTTGTTTTGTGCAGTTTACACTCGCGCTGTTTTACGCCGCGCACTGTTTTCTGTAGTTTACACTCGCGCTCTTTTGCGCATCACACTGTTTTGGGCAGTTTACAGTCGTGCTGTTTTGTGCATCGCACTGTTTTGTGCAGTTTACACTAGCGCTGTTTTGCGCATCGCACTGTTTTGTGCAGTTTACACTCGCGCTGATTTGTGCATCACACTGTTTTGCACAGTTTATCACTCGCGTTGTTTTGGGCAGTGCACTGTTTTGTGCAGATTACAGTCGCGCTGTTTTACGCATCGCACTGTTTTGTGCAGTTTATCGATCGCGCTTTGGCGCAGCGTACTATTTGTGCAGTTTACACTCGCGCTGTTTCGGGCATCGCACTATTTTGTGCGGTTTATCCCTCGCGCTATTTTGCGCAGCCCACTGTTTTGCGCAGTTTATCACTCGCGCTGTTTTCGCAGCGCACTGTTTTGTGTAGTTTACACTCACGATGTTTTGCGCATCACACAGTTTTGTGCAGCTTATCACTCCCCTGTTTTGCGGGGCTCACAGTTTTGTGCAGTTTATCACTCCCGCTGTTTTGCGCAGCGCACTGTTTTGTGCAGTTTATCACTCGCGCTGTTTTGCGCATCGCACTGTTTTGTGCAGTTTATCGCTCGCGCTGTTTGGCGCAGCGCACTATTTTGTGCAGTTTATCCCTCGCGCTGTTTCGCGCAGCGCACTGTTTTGTGCAGTTTATCACTCGCGCTGTTTTGTGCAGTCTATCGCTCGCGCTGTTTGGCGCAGCGCACTGTTTTGTGCAGTTTATCACTCGCGCTGTTTTGCGCAGCGCATTGTTTTGCGCAGTTTATCACTCGCGCTGTTTTGCGCAGCGCACTGTTTTGTGCAGTTTACACTCGCGCTGTTTTGTGCAGTTTACAGTCGCGCTGTTTTGCGCATCGCACTGGTTTGTGCAGTTTATCACTCTCGCTTTTTGCGCATCGCACAGTTTTGTGCAGTTTACACTCGCGCTGTTTTACGCATTGCATTTTTTTGTGTAGTTTATCGCTCCCGCTGTTTGGCGCAGCGTACTGTTTTGTGCAGTTTACACTCGCGCTATTTTGGGCATCGCACTATTTTGTGCAGTTTATCCTCGCGCTGTTTTGCGCAGCGCACTGTTTTGTGCAGTTTATCACTCGCGCTGTTTTGCGCAGCGCACTATTTTGTGCAGTTTACACTCGCGCTGTTTTGCGCATCGCACTGTTTTGTGCAGTTTATCACTCGCGCTGTTTTGCCCAGCGCACTGTTTTGTGCAGTTTACACTCGCGCTGTTTTGCGCAGCGCACTGTTTTGTGCAGTTTACACTCGCGCTGTTTTGCGCATCGCACTGTTTTGTACAGTTTACACTCGCGCTGTTTTGCGCATCGCACTGTTTTGTGCAGTTTATCACTCGCGCTTTTTGCGCATCGCACTGTTTTGTGCAGTTTACACTCGCGCTGTTTTGCGCATCGCACTGTTTTGTGCAGTTTACACTCCGCTATTTTGCGCATCGCACTGTTTTGTGCAGTTTATCACTCGCGCTCTTTTGCGCAGCGCACTGTTTTTTGCAGTTTACACTCGCGCTGTTTTGCGCAGCAGACTGTTTTTGCAATTTACACTCGCGCTGTTTTGCGCATCGCACTGTTTTGTGCAGTTTATCACTCGTGCCA
>JAPPVO010002273.1:0-17156 GCA_030407325.1 Camellia japonica
TGGCCCGGAAGTGAGCAAAACGGGCGCCGGAGGAGCGAAACTGGTTATCTGGGATAATTGCTGACCTTCTACCCTCCAGTGATCTTCCCAATGTCGAAACAGAGGTACCTGCCAAATTTGAACAAAAACTAATGAGAAACGAACGCTCGGGGCCAAAACCGAGCCATTCGGGATCCCGAAAATGGGCTGCGGGTGCCGGAAGTGGTGTTCGGCAGTGAAGTGGGTATCTGCAACTCCAGTGTCCCTCGGAATAACAAAACAGAGGTTCCTGCCAAAAATCAGAGAAAACTGATGCAAAATGAATGCTCGGGGCCAAAACCGCGCGGTTCGGGGTTCCGAAAACCGGCTATGAGCACCGAAAGTGGCATACGGCCACGAAGTGGGCATCGGGGGCCCCAGTGTTCTTCAAAATGATAAAACAGAGATACTAGCCAAGAACCGGAGAAACCTGATGCGAAATGAAAGCTCGGGGCCCAAATCACGCAGTTCGGGGTCCCGAAAACCGGCTGTAGGCACCGGAAGTGGCATACGGCCACGAAGTGGGCATCGGGGGCCCCAGTGTTCCTCAAAATGATAAAACATAGATACTAGCCAAGAACCGGAGAAACCTGAGATGGTTGGGCGGTCCCGAGCCGAGGCACACGGCCTGACGGCCCCGAAAACCGGGAACCGGGCTCCGAAATGGGCAAAATGACCTACGGCCACGAAAAGTAGCTCACGGCCACCGGGAGATAGTCTACAGGACCACTCCCTTCCCTCAGGAAAGAAAACAGAGAAAACCGAGTCTGGTTCGCAAACCGAGACAAGGTATAGAAGAGGATTTGGAAGTTCGGAGGCGGGGTGCACGGCCGCGACTCTGAGACTTCTGAATGAGCACAGTATGCAACATCACCGAGCGCTCGATCGGTGACGTCTGAGTCTTAAGGTCGGTTAAAAATGGGGTGTCTACACGCATCCGCCCAGATCGCCGGCCGCGCACCCAGTTTGGGCTCCCCAGCTATATCAGGCTCGCGAGCCCACTACATTTGAACTAATGGGGATGATAGGTGACCTTCAAAGGTCCGTGACGGATCTCGCCTATGGAATGACAGCTTCGCCGCCAGTCGCACCATACGTCGGAAGCTTTGTACCCCAGGAGCCCCCGCTACTGGGACGAATTGTGATCGAACTCAATCAACCGGAGATGCCCTCCAGTTATGGTAACGACACATCAAACCAAGTTCTGAACCAGGCCGAGGCCAGAGATAAAGGCAAGATGGAGGCAGATGCCGACCCTATCGAACAATTGCTGTGGGCAGTAGAGGCTTTGAAAGCCAGGGGGATGAACAAGCAACAGGTATCTGCAGTTATGACAAAAGCTGTGGAGGGTGCTTTCCCCACTCCGCCTGAGGGCAGTTCCAGTCAATCAGAGAATCGGGATAGGCCCCGTCATGCCAAAACAGTTCTTCCCACTTCCAGCCTTGCATCCGGAAAGAATCAGAAATCCAAAGCCGCACCCGCTGATCCGTTCGCCAGTGCATCTAGCAAGAGTGTTCAGACTCCAAGATACCTGCCCGAGGGCGCAGGCCTTCCATCCTCTCCACATGCCTTTGTCTAGGGCACTTCTGATCTTGGCCAAAAAGGGGCATCTTACACCCCTCGATCCTAGGCCACTCCCCAAACCCCTTCCAGCAGGCCATGATGCCACTCAGTACTGTGCATACCACCAGCAGTCAGGCCATGCTACTGATAACTGCTTCCGCCTCCGTCACGAGGTACAAGATTTGATTGATAACAAGATTATTCTCCCCCCACCTCGGCCAAATCCATCACTACAGAGTTCTTGGAGTACGAGGACACAGATACGGGGGATATAGATACCGTGAGTATGTAATCAGCAGATGAATCGCTTGCGGGCAGTGTTTGGTACGTTTTTGGATATGGCGTTTGGCGCGCATTTTTGAGCATCTGCCAACGCTAACCTTGTAAATTCTGACTTGGGTGTCGAGTCAGTCTTCTGTTTTGTTTTGAGCCTGTCTCATTGTTTTGAGACATTCCTTTTGCTTAAGGGTCTGTCTAATTGTAATGAGTCAGTCCCTCTTCTATAGAATACCAGGTGATTTCGGGGTTGTTGCCTCAAACACCGTTTTGTCTTATAAATAGTTGTTTTTTTCTTTTTCTTGAGTCTGTTTCTGTCAGGGAGCTAGTTTCGCTCGCAAATCTACATGAAACGGCCGTGGCTATCAGGTGCTGTGTTTGTCGCTATTTGAGTTAGCCGTGCCCCGTGCCAAAGGGTGTGAATGGAACGACAGTACATATCGCCTGCTCTCTTGCGCCTTGAACATCATCATAATGACCTAAGCTTTCATAAAACCCTTTTCAAACACTGCGGTGATGAAAACAAAGAGGAAGTGATTCCTCGGGCCTTTGTAAAATTTTTGATCATTTTGAGAAAAGGAGCGCATGCTAAGCTTTTTATGAATGAAATCATGCTTGTCGGCGTGAGTACTGAGAAGGACCCTGGCCCGACCCAGACTGGTTCCACACTATCTTCAGCACGAGCGATTTGTCGCTTTCTTAAAAACTTTCAAAAACAAAATATTTTGTGCAGTCTCGCGAAGACTTGTGTGGAATCGCTCTTGAGATTGTAAAGCCCAGGATCACTCTCAGCCTCAAGACTCGATCTATCTGTTGCAAACCGGAACCTGTTCAAAACATTCAGTGCCATGAAATGCCTGTATGGCCCACTTTGAAGCAGCCCTCGAGCAAGAGGCATAGAAGTCAGCTCAGGGAGATCAGATCCCCACCAGGCAAAGCTCGAGAAGCAACCGTGATGGACTTTTCCTGCAAATCAACCCAACAGTCGCTCAACCGTACAGAGGGTTTCCATTTCAAAAAAAAAAACCATTGGGCATGGGCTTGCTACACTTTTACCCTTTGAGAGGCTCGCTGGGCCAAAAACCCGGAAGGGGGACCCAGGCAAAAGTTAGAGCAAAGAAAAAATACAAAATACAAAAAAGAAATAGAAAAATACAAAGAGAAATGAAAAAAAAAAGAAGAAACAAAAAGAAAAAAATAGCAAAGAAAAAGAAAAGAAAGAAAAAGAGAAAGAAAAACATAGCTCGCAAGGTCGAAAACCCGCATTGGGCGCCTTGGCAAAAGTTAGAGCCTAAACAGTGAAGGTTAAAATACCCGAGTGTACCTTACCCGGAACTACGTAAGGCTTGATTCCCATGTTTGGGATACGTAGGCAACTTCATCCTGAAGTCCAGCCCCCAACGCTCCCATAGCGTCTCAGTCCATGTAATGGTTTTGATTACCCATGCTTCCTCCGAATCCGATGTCTCGGTTGCAACAATTGGAGCTGCGTGATCAACTTCCTTCTGGAACCTAGTCACCAACACCTTCAAGGTGACTGTGTCCATATATTGTTTGTGGCTGTCTCTCGCCGCGCCCGTGCCTCTGAGACCGGTCAGTCCTCAATCACAATAGGCATGCGCGCGGCATCATCCAAACAAGGGGCAACTTTCCGTTGCCATCTATTGCCAAAGTTGCCCTCAGTCGTCATCCAAACTAGGGGCAACTTTCCGTTGCCCTTCCTCTCCCCCTTTTAAGCCAGGGACAATTTTCCAAATTGCCTCCGATCCGAGGTTGCGCATCTCGAGGGTAAGTTCTGCGCTCGTTGAGCGTTCACTGTTTGCAAAAATAGTTTTTGAAAATTTTCACTAAAGTTGACTTAATTTCTCGACAACTATTTCATTTTTCAAAATTGGACCATGTTTGGACCCAAAAGGAAAATTTTCAGTGCTCACCGCCTGATTCGCATGATTTTCAAATCAAAAATCGAATAAGTGTGTTAATCTGACGTTCATTTTGATCAAAACTGTTTTAGAAAATAAAAACAAAGAATGGTCAGAATAATGAACTAGGGGCACAGTTGAGCCAGGTCCTCTGTCTCCCCCCTTATCATCAACGCGCTCGCCAGAAAGGCGCTTTATCTACCAGAAGGAATAGCCGTGAGCTAGCTGTATCGGGCATGAATCCGCGCTTCCTATTTCATCTATCAACCCTCAGGGGAGGGATGGAAAATGAGAGAATAAAGAATAGAGAGGTGTAAGCCGAGAGAAAAGTGAGAAGGAGGTCTTGTGAGAAAAAAACGAGCTCGAGGGCCAAGTGATGCGAGAATCATAAATCAGAGAGGGTGGGGAAACCTGCCCGGAAGAATTGCTTCTCAAGATCTTTTTCAAACACGTGTGTCGTGTCTTTTGATTTGTCGGTCTCAATTTAGTTTTGAGTCTTTTCCGAGCGTGTCTCGTTGTGTTTAGGTCATGTGCCTTTTATTTTCTTCACTTGAGTTCTCCGGCGGTGTCCAGTTGTAGGCTCGATACCCAAGTTAAAAAAAAAAACCTCTCTTTACCTCAAGATCGTCGGTGCTCGGAATGCCGTGCCATTCTCTACATCCATGCCAGGTAAGAGAAGAAATGGAAAAATTTGGGACATCCGAGTGTGTTTCAACCTTAACCATTTCAGTTTTGAGATCCGTCTTGTCAGATTGGGCTGTTTGTTCAAAGTTTGCCGTATGCGGAATGGACCAAGTGTTGGGTTATGGGCTGTATGCAGATTAATCCCCAGCGGAATGTGAGCTGTGTTCAGTTTGAGCAGCAGTTTGTATGAGTTGTTTGCTGTTAGTTGGTGGGTTATCCGATTATTACAGTGCAAATGCCCCATTTCCAGGCAGTAAATCAAATTTCGTTTACATTGAGGTGTAATATGATGCAATGCAGTGCGAAGTATGAGATATGTAAATAAAACACTTTTCAGACAAAAAGTTTGTTTTATATAATCTCTTTCAAAGTACAACTTTTGAAGAAAGCAAAAAAAAATCTGCCTGCGGCAGTACATAGTACTCTATCTACCAAAAAGAGAAAAGTACAAGAAAAGAAATAAAGAAAAGGAGCAGCAAAATCATCATCATCAGCAGCAGGCCTCATGCCTGAGGATCAGTCCTCGCCCTCTTCCTGGGCAAAAGCACATAAGCATCGTCGGAGCTGTCACTGTCGGAGCCCGAGCCCGAGCTGTCCCCGGCCTCCTCCGCAAATGACTCCGTCCCCGCCTCCGACTCACCATCTCCTGGAACTGGAGCTCGTGAGCTGCTCCCCACGTGGCCACGTCCCCCTCTAGTGCGAGGGAATATCCTGCCATCCCGAGTAGAGAGGGGAGGCCCAGCTGGAGCAGTGCTACCCACTGGAGGGATCGGGAAAGGAGGCTGAAAATACAAAGAACAAACACATCAGAAAACCGTGAGCAGTTTATCAGTACAGAATGCAGTGTATGAGTACAGTGTGTGAATGCCGTGAACAGTTTATCAGTACAGAATGCAGTGTATGAGTACAGTGTGTGAATGCCGTGAACAGTTTATCAGTACAGGATGCAGTGTATAAGTACAGTGTATGAAAGCCGCGAGCAGTTTATCAGATTTTTGTGCAGTGTAGCAGATTGTGCGAAACAGAGTATGATTTGAGACTGTGGTCAGAAGAACATACCGGCAGGCTGTAGACGGCCAAAGCGTCGAGAGTCCGCTGCAACATCCCCATCAGGGAGGCATTCAGCTCCACAGACTGACGGGTATACTCGGAGGAAGCCTGCAAAAGTATTACATACATCAGTATTCTGTGGGATATTTGAATGAACTGAAATGAAATAACAATGCAAGATGCAGAAATAAAGTAATACATACCGGAGGCAAGTCGGGAATGCCGGCCAACTCGTGACCAGCCGGAGGAGGAGCAAAAGGGATCTGGTAGGTCTCCCCACTCTGCCCCCTATAAGTCAACATGGTAGGCAGAGCGGGCCAGCCCGTCCCTCGTCCCCTCTGCACTCCCCTCCTGCCGCGAGCTCGAGCCCTCTGTGATGACCCCACTCCTCCTCCTACCTCTGCCCGGGCCGCTGGCGCCGCAGGTCTCGCTGGATCAGCTCGGGAGCCCCCGCTCAAAGGCCGCATCAAGAAGGTCCGGACGTACTCTGAGTAGTCGCCCTCGCCCCTATAGCCGTCCTCGTCCCAGCCGAGGGTGTAGTCCTCCATCTGCTGCACAGAAAACCTCTCGGTATCCCTCATGTGCTCGGGAGGGTGAACCGGGACTATCTGCTCTGGCAACCCGAGGGTCTGGCGCAGAAAACGCTCCCCCAGGTACCAAGCCCGACAGACCGGGCCCTCCAGCAAAATCCGGTAGCGCGAGGTCTCGATGGCGCCGGCATACCGATCTCGTATCACCGCTGGTAGTGGAGCCCACGGCTGCCAGGTGACCTGAAATGAAATACAGTTGATTATCTACTGATATAGAAATGTACGCTTGAAAGCGAAGTTTAAACCGACTGTAAGAAAAACAATACCTCGGTGGGGGTGATGGTGTCGAAGAAACGGCGGAAGAAGCTGAATGTGTCTCGGGGCCTCCGAGTGCACCTCCCATCGTAGCGGCGGGAGAAAGGAACGACCAGAGGGGTCTCCGTCTCCGGCACTGGCTCTAGTCTGGGGAAGTAGGCATACACCCACAGCTGCAAAACAGACGTCAGTATGACTATCAGATCAAGCAGGATGCAGAATAAAAAGCAGAAATAGCAGAGCCGTGTGTTGTGCAATGTAAGAGCAGAGTATATGTGTACAGTGTGAACAGTGTACAGTCAGTGTAAAGCCGAGTCTGTGTGTGCCGTGTGTACAATATGCAATCCGTGGGAAGCGGACTACAGTGTGCGCAGTGTGCAAAGTACAGAGAATGCAAAGCAGAAATGTAAAGCAGCAAAAGAAATGTACCTCCCAAGCACGCCAGTAGCCTCCGAGCAACTGCCCGCTGCCACGGGAGACTGAGCTCATGTAACCATAGAGAGTGGCCAAAGCGGCGCCGCCCCAATCATAACGCAAAAGATCTCGGACATCCACCAGTGCACTGAGGAGACAGAGGGGCACTGTGTTCGCCCGGTCGGCGAAGAGAGTCGTCCCAAATAGAAACATCAAGAAGCCGCGTGCATACTGATCCACGGCCTCTGGGGTCATCGGGGCTGCATCAATAAGTGCGGACTGGACCCGAAACTGCACCTCGAACCAGAGTAGCGAACAAATCCCGGACGAGCCAGAGGCGGAGCCGCGCCAAGTAAGTAGACCTGGGCTGCGGTCCACTCATCCATGTCTATATCAAAGGGATCGGATCACCCCCTACCCCGATGCCAGTGAGCACCGAGAAATCGTAAGGGGTCATCGTCATATCCCCAGCCGCAGAAAGATGAAATGAATCGGTGGTGTCCCACCACCTCTCCGCCAGAGCGGCAAGAAGAGGCCTGCAGGCGGAGAGCCTGGAAAGTCCCTGCAGAAGGTACCAAAGCCCGCCTGGTCCACGATGCGTCGAACCGCCTCGGGAAGATCCAAATACCAGTCTCGAGCCGCAACATTCCCATACCCGCGGATGGCATGGGAATCTCCCTGTTTCAAGCAAATAGTTGCAAAGCAATATGAGATGTACAGTTCTGAGGAACGTGTTAAAGTCGATACAAATCTGGTATGCGTGCAGATTTTTTAAAATTCAAACAGAAACCGGGTACGGTGTGCTTACAGTAAACTACGCGCGTGATGCGTCAGTGTGTTTTGGATGCTCCGGTGTAAACTTGGTGCATGTGTGCACATTTTCAATTCAAGCAGATATGTGTCATGTTCAGTAGTGATAGGTGTTTCACGTGCATACCAGTAGGTGGGCTACGGCCTGTGATATGTCAGTGCTCCTATGAGGATCAGTGTAAACAGCATGTGTGCGTGTTTTTCAAAGTTCAAATAGAAGCCAGGTCTCGGTATGTTTCAGTGAACTACAACGTGTGATGTGTCCGCGTGTTGGTGTAGTTTTGTGCAAATCTAGCATGCGTGCGAGTTTTCAGATTCAAATAAGCACCGGGTGTCGGCGAATTGGCAGTGCAATGTGTGCCGTGTGTTTGGGTGATTCAGACTAGTGCAGTGTGTGTGCATGTACGTCGGTCCTAAACAGATGTCAGTTATGAGTTTGTCTACAATCAACTACAGTACAGTACATCAGAACTAAACAGATAATGGGTTCAGTTAGCTACGGCAGTTGACAGTTAAAAGTTCTACATTGCAGAAAGTAAAGCAGAGCAGAAGGGTTACCTCGGAAGCGCCGAAGGACAAGTGAGAGGCCGGCTCGCGTAGGAGAAGCTCCGGGTCCAGAGCCCTGTCAAAACCGCGGAAGTGGCGGAGCCCATCTGGCGGAAGTACGTGAATGGCCGGGCGGTAGGTCGCCGGATCGAATGGGCGCTCGCTCAGTGGCAGGAGCTCGACCCCGGGATCCATCTCGTGGTCCGGGGGAGTCCCGACATGTGGAACATCATCGGCCATAGCGATGGAGATGAGAAAATAGCCGAAAAGGAAAAACGGGCCGGAATGCGAAAAGTCAACCGGCAAAGTCAACCCCGAGAGGGTCGGGAATGGCCGGGAAGGCCGGAAGAGGAAAATGCACGGAAACGAAGACAAAATCAAGGGGAACAAGTCCCGAAAAAGCGGAACTAGCAAAAAGTGCACCGAAACGAAGATTCGTTCGGTTGAAAATATCCGAAACGCGAAGAATATCGCGAATCCGACGAGAAAATGGGCGTGAAACGCGGAGAAATCGAAGAAAAACCGAGAGAAAATCGCTCTAGAGAGAGGGGGTGAAGATTTCGGCGGTTTAGAGATGAGACAAATAGGGTTTAAAACCCTATTTTATAAAGCCCGGAGTGAAATGGCAGTTCTGCCCCCGATCAGGCATTTTCTGCCGGTCGGCACTGTTTTGTGCCGGTCGGCACTTTTTTGTGCCGATGGATGAGTTCAGGCAGCCGGTGGCAGCCGGTGACCACCCCACCCAGCCGGTGGTGTTCCCAAGGATGTGTTTAGGCTATGTGAGGGGTTTTGGGTCTTCATATCTCAAAGTGCAAGCAAGAAAGTGCATCCCCCACGCTCAACCGGCCTCCGTTTCGACCTCGGACCGTGTCTTCTGTGCATGGCGCTCAAATTCAAGTAAAGATTGTATCCTTTCGTATCTTTTTTATCTTTCATAAGATTCAAAATTGCCCTATGTGCGCTGCGTGCATCCATCACTTTGTCTGGTGCGGCACGTCGCGCCGTTTTAAACGTCCTCTGCGACTTGTACTGTTTTTGTATTTTGTGCGACACGCATGTCACACCCGCATCACTTTGTACGTTGTGTCGCATGCATGTAGCACTTAGCATTCATTTCATTTTCAATTCGCGCGAGGTGTACCACCTCCCGTGTTTCCTTTGCATTTTCGTTCGCGCGAAGTGTACCACCTCGCGTGTTTCATGTCATTTGCATTGTATTTCAAATCCTATGAGGTGTGCCACCTCATTTGTATCACCTGCATTGTTCGCGCTATTTTGCGCACCCCGCCTGTTTGCACTGTACGTGTATCCCCAACCACGGTCTGGCGGGACCCTAAACACGCCCGGTCTAGGAGACCTTAAATCCTTGGAAGGTGCGAAACCCTCGTCTGATGAGGTACGCGTGCCCCATCTTGCATTTCATTACATTTCGAGGCATGTAGGCCTCGTTTTGCACTTCATTTTCCATCCAATGAGGTACGCGTGCCTCATGTTTCATTTCATCCTCACTTGCATTGTTTTGCATCCCGTGTGGCACGTGTGTCACATTATGCAAATACCCCAACACGGTCCGGCGGGACCCTAAACACGCCCGGTCTAGAGACCTTAAATCCTTGGAAGGTGCGAAACCCTCGTCTGATGAGGTACGCGTGCCCATCTTGCATTTCATTACATTTCGAGGCATGTAGGCCTCGTTTTGCACTTCATTTTCCATCCAACAGGTACGCGTGCCTCATGTTTCATTTCATCCTCACTTGCATTGTTTTGCATCCCGTGTGGCACGTGTGTCACATTATGCAAATTACCCCAACCACGGTCCGGCGGGACCCTAAACACGCCCGGTCTAGGAGACCTTAAATCCTTGGAAGGTGCGAAACCCTCGTCTGATGAGGTACGCGTGCCCCATCTTGCATTTCATTACATTTCGAGGCATGTAGGCCTCGTTTTGCACTTCATTTTCCATCCAACGAGGTACGCGTGCCTCATGTTTCATTTCATCCTCACTTGCATTGTTTTGCATCCCGTGTGGCACGTGTGTCACATTGTGCAAATTGCCCCAACGAGGGTCCGGCGGGACCGAAAACACGCACGGTCTGGCGAGACCTTAAACCCGCTCATTTGCATTGTTATGCATCTCAAAAGCCGTGCGTTGGCGCGCATTTCAAACATCATGCATCATTTGTAGATATTGCATATGTCATGCATTTCAAAAAACAAAAAAAACACATGCATTGTCATGCATCATTATCGCATATGTCATGCATTCCAAAAAACAAAAAAAAACAAAAAAAAACATGCCTATGTCATGCATATCATCATCATTGTAGTATAGTGCATATGTCATGCATTTTCCACAATATCCACTTCTATTGCATTTTAGTTGCATGCATCCACTGCATCATCTTCCATCCATGGCTTGCGCCTTTCCAGGTTGAGCTTGGTCTGGCATGTGCTCATACTTTTCACGTCTATACACTCATAGTTCTGTGTGCGCTCGCGCCTTGAGGGCTTCGACACCTTTTCTATGTTAGACATGGCTTGTACGTGTACATGCCTTTCCTAGGCAAGATTCAGTTTGGCCCGCGTGCCATATCCATTGTATCCATTTCCATTGCATTGTAGTATTGTTGCATCCGGCATTAGGATCATTATTCCCTCATCAGCGGGTCGTTTCCCCACTTACGTCAAATCCACCCAATACTTGTTCTTATGTCTGTCTACATCACTCATAGTTCTGTGTGCGCTCGCGCCTTGAGGGCTTCGACACCTTTTCTATGGTAGACGGACTTGTCACTTCCATCAATCTCTTTGACATTCGTGTGGTTTCGAACCGCTCATGATTGAATCATGATTCAATTGCCCTGCACGTAGTTTGTATGCATATAGTTCCAATTGCATTGCTTCATATATTTGCATTATTCATACATAGTTTTGTATATATTACATATTATTTAGCATTCACATCGCATATGTCATGCATGTTGCTAACAATATTGTACCTGTTAAGTTTGCTTTCTTTCCAGGCACGATATTGTATGTACGGTTCATTTACCGCTGGTGGAACCAGGCGAGCCGCACAGGTATTGTATCTCCCGAGTGAGACGTTTTGAGAATTGCATAATTCTCTTACATCCTTTCTACATTGCAGTGTAGATTGTTGCATGTTAGCTTATAACTGTCGCATGTTTGCTTCATTACAGCTTTCTTTGCATGATCATAAGTTATGCTCGGCTTCTTGCATTTTCAGTTGCATTTTGCCCCTGCCTTCGGGCGCATATCTTACTTGTCTTACATGTTTGTCTAAGTCTTCGGCCTTGTCAAAAATGGGTCGTCTCTGGGCTTTGACATTCACTCCCGTCATTGTTATGACTTTCGAGTTCTGTCAAAGAGGGGCAACTGTAGACACCCCATTTTTGACCGTCCTCAAGACTTGGACGTCACCGCTTGAACACTCGGTGATTATCCATGTTTGTGTTCGTTTGGAGTTCCCGGAGTTCTCGGCCCGCGCGCCTTGCCTCAGGACCTCCAAACTCGACCGTTTTGTGTCTGGTTTTGCACCAAGCACTTGTGTTTTGCCTTGGAAGGGCAGGGAGTGCCTTGTGAGGCACCCCCACATACCACCGGCTGTGGCTAGAGGCCACCGGCTGGCTGGTGTGGACACCGGCACTATATTGTGCCGGTCGGCACTATTTTGTGCCGGTCGGCACTATTTTTGGCGAAATGACCATTTTGCCCTGCCGACTACTTTACAGCTGCTTTCTGAGATATTTTTAGACAGCTGTTTAGCTCTTGTTTCCCCTCCATACACGTGTATGGAGGGATGAGCCCTTGGATGACTTAGTTTGTAAGTCTTTGTTGCCTATAAGGAGAAGGCTCTTCTCTTGGCTCAAGGGTTAGCAAAATTTAGAGAGTTAGAAGGGAAAAGAGAGAGAGAAGCTCTGGTTTTTCTAGGGTTTGAGTTGCATACACCTTCTATCTCTATCCTTCTCTTGTGTGTCTAGGTGTTTTGTGCCTTACTATTGCACACAAACACCTAGTGTCTCACCTTCTCCTTGCAACTGAGGTTCTAAGGGCTGGTTTTCAGTGTTCTTGACTGGTTTGGAGCTCAAGGAACCAACAACTCCAACCTTTGTGAAGAAAAGCTTCAAGGGTAAGAAACTTACTTTATTTACCCCATTTTTGCACTCCATTTTTACTTGCTTTAAAACAGTTTTTGAGCTTAGTGTTTGGCACAAAAAGTTCTGTTTTTTAACCCTCTTTGTTGTATATTAAGAGTGTTTAGTGGTTTGGATAGGTTTAACCACCCTTAGGCCTTGAAAAGGCACTTTTTGTGCTATTTTGTGAGAGATCCGAGATTTTGTGATGGATCTCTTCACCACTGAAATCTTGAGGGATTTCAGTGGTGAAGAGCATGCCTTGAAGTCTCAAGAAGAAGAGGGCCACCCCCTCTCCTTGATGTCCTTGAAAAGGGCAAATTTCGCTTCCTTATGGAGCTTCATGCTTGAGTGTGTGTTGAGCATGTTTGACTTGTTTTCCATGCTTATATTACCATGTTATAACATGATTTCAAGTTGGTTTAGGCCCCTTGTGCATGCTTAGCATAGTTGCCTTATAATGCCTCTTTATGCCTTAACATGCTTAGGTTGTGTGCCTCCATTTCTAGCATGTTTTAGGCTTGTGTTTATGAAGAATATGTGCTCATATTATCATGTTTTAGGTCTGTCCATAAGTATTTTGGTCAATTAGCATGTTTAATATAGCCCCTTTGCATTTGGCTTGTTGGCCTTAAGAGCATGGATGTGTAGCATGCTTTACTTGCATAGTTTTTGATGGTTTGGAACCATTTCTTGTGCTATTTCAGTCCCCTAGAAGTGCTTGTATGTTTACATTGCATGCCTCTTTGTGACTTCTTAAGCTATTGTTAAATGCTCCATGTGTTGGTCGTGTTGCATGCCTTTGATTTCAAGCTTCTTAGATGCCATCTAAGTGGTCCTTTGGGCCTATTTTGACATGCTAAAAATCTGTTTTTGAGTTTAAGTGCATGCCATAATTGCTTTGCATAAGTGTAGTTCAATGCCTCATTGGCTTGCCTTGGACCTTGGGCCATTCATGCTTGCTTAGCCTACTTTAATGCTTGGTTTAGCACTATGTTTGGCATGAATTTCAGAGCTTTCAATGCATGCTAATAGTCCATGTTTGACTCATTTCAAGTGTGCTTGAATGTCGTCTTGTTTATGCCTAAGTATTGGTGCCTTGATTTGTGCATGTGTGCATGTTTGTTTGGCCCTCATAACTTGGCATTTTGGCTACTGATTTTAGGCCTTTTTGAGTTGCCTAATTCATGTCTAAGTCCATCATTTCATTGGTTTGCATGCTCACCTTGCATGCTTGTTTGAACCTTTTACATAAGTGTGTTGCATAGTTCATGTTGCATGCTTAGTTGACATGTTTAGGTTTGCATTTCCATTGTGCATGTTTGGCCTCTTGAAGTGAAGTATGATAGAGGTTTGGCACCCTTGTTTGCTTGATTTGCATTGCATGCATTTGAAATTAAAATTGCACTCTCGGTTCTTAGGGCCATCACGCATGGAAATGCGCGATTGGTGGTCCAAGGACCGAGGCACATCCCCCTTTGAGTCCAAAATATGATAAGGATTGTGTTTGGTGCATACATGCTTTGAATCACATTGCCATGCATTTTGTTGCCCTCTGCTGCTGTGAGTTGCAGGTTTTGCAGGCATTTTGTGCCGACCGGCACTTTTTAGTGCCGACCGGCAGTGAATTGGCAGCCGATAGCTTCACTCAGTGCCGGTGGCCACATCCTTCAGCCGGTGGTGTTGTACCTCAGCCGGTGGTACTCCCCAGTGCCCTGAGAGGCACTCTTGGGACTTTGGCAATTTTCAGAGGAGGGTAGCAGGGAAAACAGAGGCACACTTGCATGACAGTGCGATTCCGAGCCAATTCCGAGCGCGCGCTGCATTTGGGCCCTCCTCCCGAGGCATTTACTGTTTTAATTAGATTAATTATTTGTCTAATTAATTTAGTGAGTTTGTAATAATTAATTAGCTTGCGTAGTTAATTATTTGTATTATTATTTTGGTCCCTCCGAGCGAGGGCAAAATTGTAATAAGTGTGTGTGAGTGGGTGTATGTCTTCCAATCCCCACTTCTTTCTATCCCTTTTATTTACCTGCTTACGATGGTAGATTAGGGCACGTCTATTTCAACATACCTTATGCAATGCATGTGTGCATCCATGCATTTGTCTACATGCATCGGGCTCGGCACATCATGCAAACTGCATTGTATTTCAATTCCAAAATTGAATACGTGATAGTTGTTGCATTTCATGTGCCATGCTTAGGATAGCCGAGCCTGTCTAGATTACATCCCTGTATGCGATGCATTAGCCACTTAACATGAACTAGGTCATGCATGTTTGCTAACCGGGTTATTGTTTTGGCACGGAGTACGATGTAAGTATTTATGCTTTAGCATATCGCATGCGTGAATGTTTGCCATGACAACAGGATTGCCATGCGGCTAAATGCTTATGTGTGATAAACTGCTTGAATGCCTGTGGGTGGAGGTTAGATTGCCTGAGTTGGAACAACTCGTTGAGATCCGAATTTTAGCCTACTTGCGAGTAGCATAAAAACCAACACGTTTTTCGAGACAAAACGGATATGTAATGATTATTTCCGAATTAGGCAATCTAGTCTATACTTTTTTTGCTGTGCGCATAACATAGTAATTCTAGGCTAATAATTGGAATAAGAGCATGTAATGTTTTCAAAAAAAGATATCACGGTTAGTAGAGGCCGGTCTTCGGACCGGGCGAAAGGGGGTGCTCATAGCTGACCTTCCCCGATCGTACCCAAGCTCCCGAGCCAAGTCACTTTGGTGATGACGGACATGTGGCCTTCGGCACCGAGTCAGGGTTTCCTAAATTTCCCCATTAAAAAATATTTAGGTGGCGACTCTGTAATCTGGCAAAGCAGTCCATGTTTGGCACTACTTTTTCAAAAATCTATTTTTCTTCAAAACGATTTGCCAGAGTTGGACTCTTTGGTTCGGATTTAGAACCGCGACACAACCAGGAGTCCGAACTGTAGAGTGAAGCCCACGGGCGCGTCTACAGAAAGCTTGGGTGCTTTCCCTCCACTTACACCCCTCCTTTGTCCATATAAGGAGCCCCCAGCTCTGTCCTAGGGTTAGAAAAATTGGCTTGAGCATATACATACACACAAATCCATTTCCTTCAAGTTTAGGCTCCATTTCTTCATCATCTTCAAGCCTCTCACAAACTCCATTCCAGCAGCTAGGAGAGCTTTCCAGCAGCTAAGAGGCTCCCATTCTTCAAGCAAAAGGCAGCCAAGAGTGGTCTTCAAGGGTAAGTCTCCCTTTTCCCTCTTTTATAGCCCATTTTTGCCTCATTTCTTAAGCCTATTTGCTTATTGTTTTGAGCTCTGACCTTAACTAAAACTAGGTCTATTTTGAGCTGTTCTTAATGTTTGTTCAAGGGCTCAACCCTGTTTGAGCCCTCTATGGTGCACTTGCTTCAATATCATCTTGTATGTCAATATTTTGCATGCTTTTTCTAGCCTATGAGTGATCTGTTTTCGAGCATAATGTAAACTGTGAGTGGGCCTATTTTGAGCCCCTCTTCAACATTGAAGTAGGGCTCAACCCTGTTTGGCCTCTCTATCATGCACTTGCTTCATAATTTCTCATATTTACCGTAAATTTGCATGATTTGTTTGACCTACATGTAGTCTGTTTTGGAGTATGTCATGAACTGTGAGTAAGCTTATTTTGTGTCCCTCTACAACATTGTAGAAGGGATCAACCTTGTTGGGGGTCTCCATGTTATACTTGTCTCTATACCCCTCTTTGACCCCCATTTTTGCATGCTTTTTTTAAGCTTCTCTAGCTTCTGTTTTCGGCCATCATCAGAACTGGAAAGAGTCATATCTTGATCTTCTTGACATATTTCATTAAGGGTCTTTTCTGGTTTGATGAATGTTTGGGGTACCTCATGTTATAGCCCTATGTATCCTAGTTCTTGCATGACATTTTTAGCAAGTTTTGCATACTGAGTGGGGGATGTCATCTACTGTAAATGTGCATATTTTTAGTCCCTCATCAGTGTTGTAGAAGGGTATTTTTCAGTTTGAGCATCGCATACATCACTTGTTCAATACCCCTCTCTTTGCCCCATTTTTGTATGCCATTGTTGTCCTATCTATGCTTGCTATTTCGCCATGTTTTGTACTATAAAAAATGTTATTTTGGGGCTGCCTTGCTACTGTTTTTCATTTCATGTACCAATTATGCATGTTTAGTATGGTTGTAGGCCATTTCGGGTGCTTAATATCGCATTTCGGGACCATTCCGTACATTTGGTGTCATTTCCCCACCTTTCGGGACTGTTTTGCATCATTTGTGAGTGCTGAAGTTTCATTTGCATGTTTGCATATCATTTCCATGCCATTTCATGCCTTACGGCCATCGCCTCGGTTTGCGTGCCCGTGTGCACGCATTTCGAGGCGTCTCATTTTCATCCGACGGCCTCTTATGTGAGTGTGGCTGAGGCTCTCTCATGTTAGTGTAAGTCCATTTTGCATTCTGTATGTCATTTCAGTCTCGTTGCATTCCGTATGCATTGCCTCGGTTTGCGTGTCCGTGTGCACGCATTTCAAGGCATCTCATTTTCATCCATCGGCCTCCCGTGTGAGTGTGGCTGAGGCTCTCTCATGTTGGTATAAGTCCAATTTGCATCGCGCGTATCTCATTTTAATCCTGCTGCTCATTCCGTATGCCATTTTCTCGGTTGCGTGCCCGCGGGCACGCACTTCGAGACACCTCATTTTAGTCTCATTGTATATCATATTTAAGGCCGTTTCATGCCTTTATGTCATTGTCTCGGTTTGCGCGCCCGTGCGCACGCATCGAGGCGCTTTATTTTCATCCGCTAGCCTCTTATGTGAGTATGGCTGAGGTCCACTCATGTTAGTATAAGTCCAATT
>JAPPVO010002274.1:0-31835 GCA_030407325.1 Camellia japonica
CAGACGACAGTGAGCACTGGAGGCCACCGACGCTTGGGTGGTTAGCGGGATCAAGATTGGTGGTGACTATTCTGTGTGCGTGTGAGAGAGAACAGAGAAAGTGCCGGTGGGAAACAGAGAAGAGGGGGGCCGATGGTATAAAATATCAAACCTTTAGCGACTAAACTGTTATTTGTCGATAAAATTTATACTAAACTAAATTTTACACTTTTTTTGAAACATTACACATTTTCTGAAAATTTTTCTAAACTAATACCTTTTCGTCAAATACCTTACACCATTTTGTAAAAATTTACACCCATTTCTGAAAGTTTATACCTTTTCGTCAAAACACTTGCACAAATTTCTGAAGGTTTACACCTTTTCCTGAAAGTTTATACCTTACACCATTTTCTGAAAGTTTACACCCATTTCTGAAAGTTTATACATTTTCGTCAAAACACTTGCACTATTTTTTGAAGGTTTACACATTTTCCTGAAAGTTTATACCTTACACCATTTTGTGAAAGTTTACACCCATTTCTGAAAGTTTATACCTTTTCGTCAAAACACTTGCATCATTTTCTGAAGGTTTACACATTTTCCTGAAAGTTTATACCTTATACCATTTTGTGAAAGTTTACACCCATTTCTGAAAGTTTATACCTTTTCGTCAAAACCCTTGCACCATTTTCTGAAGTTTACACCTTTTCCTTACACCAATTATTAATATATTATATTATTTAATTAATTTACCTGCAAAGGAGCCGTTTAGCAGGTTACCAATGTGTAAACTTTTAAAAAATGTCGTATAACCCAATACATAAAAGGTGTAAATGCAAAATAGAAAAGGTGTAAATGCCTTAAATACCATATGCAAGGCACACCTAAGAAAAGTCCTTGTAAAAATTATTCAGTGTTCATAAAACATCATGTGTCTCATATTCTAAATCAATCATCAAATGTCATCTCTTAAATCTCATATCATAACTTATCTAGGAGCTACATTTGGCAATCTTGCATGCACATGAAATAACTTTTTTCTTAAATTTCTTGGTAAAAAAATTATGAGAAAATATGGTGTAAATTTTAAGGAAAAAGATTGAGGCCTCGAATTTGAGGCCTCGAATGTGGCTCGAAATGGTGTTTTTTTTTTCCCCTTTAAAACTGTGTTGGTTTGATTGTTTTTATTATTATTTTTTATTTATTTGTTGGGTTGTATTAGTTTGGTTGTTTTTATTTATTCATTTATTTGTTGGGCCGTTGTAAATTTTTTTTTTTTAGGATGGTTATTTGTAGGGGTGGGTTTAGAGTTTAGGATTTAAGGTTTAGTTTTTTATTTTTTCTGAGTCTTTCTGATTTGAAATAAAAATATAGTAAAGACTAATACAAAACTATATGGAATTAACAAATTTTAACCAGCAGTCTAACTGATTAGTTAATTTTATCACCCAATCAGTCTAACCCAACTTTTTTTTTTCTATTTGTTGGGGAAAAATGTTTGAGGGCCCGAAATTGTTTGGCTTGAAACCCAAAATGACATCGTTTTGGATTCTCTTACCAGTAACATGTAATAAAATTCTCTTACTGGTAAAATATATTACAATTCTCTTACCGGTAAGATAATAAAAAACGACATCGTTTTGGATTCGGAACAAATTCGAGCTTGAAATGTTCGGGCCCTGTAGCAGTGTTGTTTGTTGGGCTATGTTGGTTTGTTTATTTTATTTTATTTATTTGTTGGGTTGTGTTGGTTTGAATTTTTTTTTATTAGGGTTTAGGTTTTAGGGTACACATAAAAGCCCTTCTCAAAAAAAAAAAAAAAACTAAAACCAAACCAACATTATAAAAAAAAAAAAAAAAAACGAAAACAAACAACTTTTCAAGACAAATTCGAGCCTCTCTTTCCAGGCCTTTAGCACGGTAGAAATTTTAAAAAATATTTTTATTAATGACGAACTTTGCAACAAAACAATAAAATAAAAGTCATAGTTTTTCATCAATTTATAAATTTTTTTAAAGGACCACTTAAATATAATTTTTCCTAAAAATTATTAGGGCAAATTACATATACCTCCCTCGAGGTTTAGGTAAATTACAGATATCCCCTGAGATTTCGGAAATTACAGATACCCCCTGAGATTTATATTTTCATAACAAATTGTCCCCTGAGGTTTATATTTTCATAACAATTTGCCCCCCCTAATTTGTTATGTAAATAGTACCTTCATGGGGTATCTGTAATTTCTCAAACCTCAGGGGGTATTTGTAATTTTACTAACTTCGAGGGGTATATGTAATTTGCCCAAATTATTATGGTGCTGGGATGAAATGACATTTGCAAAGGCACTTCTAGCTGCAGAGGTCAGATTTGATGGTCATCAACAGCCATGTCTTTATCTACATCATCATCATCATGTTCATTGGGTTCCTTTCTCTGAAGAGTATCTTCTTCCTGTGGTGGAGAAACAAACAACAATGGTGGTCTGCTACCTCCAGGGAAGGAATTAGGAGAAGATTATGGGGGGCCATGGCCCCCCAATTTCTGTGAAAAATATGGTTTGTCATAATATTTTAAAAATATATTTCATTTTATACATAAAATGACCCCCAATATAAAAAATATATATATTTGATTTTTCTCTTATCTTGCGCTGTCTTTTTATTTTGTACTAAAAAAACTTTATCCTATTAAAAATTACTTCTGTGGTATTTGAATTTTTTTGTGTATATACATAATTTATATATCATATTGTACATACATGTGTGCATACGTAAATAGTACAAAAAATTTCTTTGTCTTTTGGCCCTTCCGGTGATAAAATCCTAGTTCCGGCCCTGGCTACCTCCCTCTCTGCCAATCATGGAGGACCATCTTTGCTGCTGTCATCAACTCAGGTTCACCACCCTACACATAAGAAAAATATTTGGTAGCATGAATTTATGTAGTCTAAATGACTTAAATGTATCAAAATGACGTCGTTTATGATGTTATTTTAAGACATTCAAACTATTCAGGTCATGAAAATTCGGACAACCAAACATTGTTATACACATAAACCCCATCAAATTTAAACTCTTCAGAATTTTAAAAACTCTCTATGTTATTATTAATTGATGGAGGGATGTATAATTGACTAAGTTATGAGGAGTTCAGCCCAATCATATATGTGCCACATGTTATATGAGGCCCACCACAGGTAAATAGTCAAGGTAAGACTAACAAAACGGTAGCAATACCTTGAATTTTAAGTTAGTGTTGGGTAGAGTTTTAAAATTATAATTTGAGAATAGAGTTGTATTTTGAATTTGTGAGTTTTAAAAGTATGATTTGAAAAGAGAAAATTTGTTTGGTTATAAGTTTTGAAAAGAGTTTTAAATTAAGTTTTAAACTTTTGATGTGACATACGAAGTGAGAAAATTTGTTTGGTTATGAATTTTGAAAAGAGTTTTCAAAACTTAATTGAAAAACTTATAACTCATAACTAAACACATAATTCAAAATCTATTGAAAATTCTATTTAAAACTTATAACCAAACTCTTTTTAAAATTCAATTCAAAAAAATAATTTGTCATTTTGGTCTAAAAAATAATTTCTATATTTAAAAAAAAAGGTACTGTTCCGGTCAACCGGCCAGATGTTCCGGAGGATGACCGGGTAGACTCAAAATTCAAAAAATTCTCTGCTCTCCAAACATGATCTGAAATGATTTTTGGAATGTGACATTGGAATCAATATTTCAAAACTTAAACCAAACGAAGTATTGAAATATGCATTGGAATCATATTTCTAGAGCTCCTCCAAACACAGCCTAAATCTCTTAATCTTCCTCTCTCTTTAGTTTTATTATATATTTCAAGGAAACTAAGTTTAGCATTGGAGAGGGTTAGGTCGGCACCACACTTGTCTCCCTTGTTCTGTGGAGGCCATGTTGGAATAATTTTTTGTATAAAATAAATAATTTGAAACCAAATCAAATAAATAAAAATAAATTACTTACAGAATTTATTTATCGAAATGAAAAAGTACAAAATTGATCAAGTCGAGTGTGTGACACTTTGTCCTTAAAGATAGATTCACTCCGCTTCGGTGCTTATGAATAAATGACATTTATCTCCCAAGATACAATGATCTACATAGATTATAGTAGCACTCCAAACAATTTGTACGGCGAACTAGAACCTGTGTTCTATACTCTCAGAATTTTTTCTAAAAACTAGTATGAAGAATAATGTAAAGAGAGAGCAAAATGGGAAAGGAATAGAATTTTCTGGATATGAAAATTTGCCGGAAGAGGGTCTCTATTTATAGACAAATTGGTGACTGTTGGAAAAGACCCAAATATGAATTTGAAATAAACAGATACAAATTCAAATTGAACAGATATGGTTCAAACTGAACAGGTAAGAAAAGAAATTGAACCTGTTCGGTGCAAGTTTGAATCTGTTTGGAAATTGGACCGGAAGGGCATTGTTTTGGACATAAAAATTGAATTCAAATTTGGCACAAAATTTGAATTAATTTCATTCAGAAAAAATAATTTTCCTGCAAGAATTTCTGGAAAAAATTCAACTAAATTTTGTCCAAAAAGTTAATGTAAAGACGCAACCCACAACTCGCACTCGGCCGAATAGCGACGATGTGTGGTGGTTTGAGCCAAAGCTCATTTTGTCCATAACTCCTCTCTTCTATAAACTTGGGGTGCCCTTGGAGCCTAACCCAAGTATTCCCACCTAGAACTTATATACACACATATATTCTCTTTAAGTTTTAATGTGGGACAATCTATTTCAAGGAAACTCACATTTTACTTCTTTAATTGTTCATTCCACGAACCCGAAAACAATGTTAACTTCTCATTTACTCATAAATAGTTTTGACGAACCGTCTTCACCGTGTGACTTGCCATGCGGTAAGGAACATGTTACCTCTTTAGATCCATCCTAAAAGACGTGTGAGCTCCACTCAAATTTGAATTCAAAATTAACCCAAAATAAATCTATAAAAAAATCATAATTCCAACAAGTCATGGCATCAAGATCGAACTGGATGGATTTCAACATCATTACTAAATAATAAGAATAATTTTCAAATTAAACTATTTGGCATTCTCAAAATTATAGAACTGGCACCGCCCAAATTATTTATATAACAAAATTTTAAAAATAATTTTAAATCAGATTTTGTCCATTATTATTTTCTTGTGTTTAATATTAATTGGTATTATATATACTATATTAATATGAAACACCCCATTTTGGTAAAGCCAATATCAATCACAATTTCGAATGTCTAAAATGTTTTTTAAAAAAAGGGGAGTCGGTCATTCCCAGCCGTATATCACTTTCTTGAAGGTTTTGGCCCATGATCATGGACAAACTTGTCTTCCCCGTCAAGGGATTCTATTTACACTAAAAAAAAATGTTTAAGTGAATTTAATTTTTTAAGTATATTTTATTAAATTATTTAGGGTTATAATTTATTCTTAGTATATCTTATTTGTTTTCCAAATTACCCTTTTGAGGTACATCCAAATAAAACAAATTAAAAAATTCAAATTATTTTTGAATTTTTTTTTGTTTGTTTGTTTACATACATACATAGAACACGATTAGGAAATCCGGTATCGACGAAGGAGGACGGTGAAGGAGAAGGAAAACGATAATGGAGGATAACGAATATTCAGTCTGTTTTTTGTCATTATTGTTCGGACTTTCAGAATTGAACAAAATGAATTTATTCGGACTTCTAGAACTGAACAAATAATTTACTTTGTTCAGCTATACACTGTTGAACAAAGTGAAATTATTCGACTCTGCAAGTCTGAAAAATAATAACGAAAAACAGGTTGAATATTCTCTTTTATGTATAAAAAATACATAAAGCAATAATTGTATTTTGATAGTTATGTGAATACTGACCTCTTCTTTGATGGGTTGCTTTAAAAAGCTATTTTGATTATTACTCTCATCTATTGTTTGATTTTGTTCAAATTTTTTTCTATTTACAACTAATAATATAATAAAAAATAATGGTAAGTTTTGGTGGGGTTGGATTGGAGTTTTGGAGTGAGGAAGAAGAAGAAGAGAAAATAATTAAAACTTGAGAAAGAAAATGAAGAGATTTGAATACGAAAAATATGTATAATTGATTAAGGTGTATTATGAAAAAAAATTATTTTAATATTTAATATGTGTTGTCGTTATTAGTAAATTTCTATTAGAGTATAATAAGAAATAAAATTTTAAAATTTGAGTTGGATGTAATGAGATAATTTTTGGATTCAAATGGGATGGCCCCTATGCGTCTGCACGTTAGCAATTCTAATTTCGGCCCACATATAATTAGCGTTTGTGGGCTTTTATTTTCTTCTTTGCAAGCAGCCAACGATGTAGGACATGGGCTGGGCTGCATTCCCAATTCTCCGGGCAGCACAGATTTGATTTTGCTTCATAATTAGACGATTTGAGCAACTGAAAAAAAAAAAAAATAATAATTTGCTAGGATTTTCCGATTGGAACATTTGGTTCTTCAAAAAAAAAAAAAAAATTGAAAAATGAAATTTTTTTAAACCAGAAATCATGAACCTATTCAATTTCATTTGAAACTTGTTTAAATTCATCTGAATCCATAAACACGTTATGAATGAATATGTATCTTACTCTTCATTTAAAATTAAGTTGAAATGAAACTATATGAATACTGAATCCACCACTACTATCCTCCACAACCACCACCACTACTCACCCACCACCACCACCTCCATTATACACCCAGTGGGGGTTCACCCCAGTGACGTGGGGCACCCCCACTGGTCAGTTTTTTTTTTTTTTTTTTTTTTTTTTTTTTTTTTTTTTTTTCAGTCCAATCACCCAGTGACACGTGGCACTGGGTGTCACTGGGTGTCAAGTTTACTGGGTGTATGAGGCTTTTTCCTTCATTATATTTGGTTAGAATATGATATAGTATGAGATAAAAAGAGTGATTATTTTTACCGTTAGATGAAAGATTATTCATATCCTATAGTGGGAGATGTGCAATACTATACAATAGTATTATATACTTTTGGGGACATAATATCACCAAATTTCATATCCGGCAATCAAATAAAGGATACAAAATAAATAAATAAGAACCACATATTTTTCTTGAAAAATTGTAAATTAATGGGATAGTGAAAAAAATTTACATTTTTATAGTGATATAAATTTTCTATGTGTATAATGCAAATCCTTTTTGTGTATCAGAGTTACACTAAAAAAGATTTTATCTATTATGCAATTATTTTTCTACAGTTTCACTAATTTGTAATTTCTCTATTTTTCTTTATTCCTTATATCTAGTTGAAGTGGTATATAACCCAATCAAACAGATCCATATGGTGCATAAATTGTGATTAAGTATTTGCTTTTATTTTATTTTATTTTTTGTTTCTGTTTGTTAAATAGGGTTAATTACACTTTTCATCTTTATAGTTTGATTCAAATTTCACTTTAATTCTTATAGTTTCAATGAAAACAATTTGGTCTCTATACTTTAAGTCTAGTTTTAATTTGGTTATTTTATCTAAATTAATGGTTAAAATTAACAATTTAAAAATATTTGTCAATTTTTTAGTATTTCAATTTAATTATTCCGTCTAAATTGAAAGTTAAAATTAATGATTTTTAGGCACTTGTCAATTTTTTATTGTATACATGTTGACCAAATTAACAAAAATGTAGATAGAATAACCAAATTAAAATTAGACTTAAAATATAAATTTCAAATTATTCAAATTAAATTTATAAAAATTAAAATAAAATTTGAGTCAGCTAATATGAAAACATATATATATATATATACATATATTTGCAAACTGATTTTTTTTAAACTTTTATTTGCTATTCGGGGAAAATAGGCAGACAAGTAAAGGCTGCTGAGATTTCTAATTCCCAGCCGCCAATATGTCTGTTAGTGCTTGTCATTTTCTTGATTATTATGCTGTAATCATAAATACTTGGCTTTGAGAATGCCCATTTTCTAACAAGTTGCATTAAAAACAGAAAGGTGTCAAACTCAAAATAGTAATATTAGGTATCATAAAAAAAATATTATAAAAATAATTATAAAATATTTTTTATCGTTAGATTATACATATAAAAAAATATCACACACTAATTAATGAAGGATAAATCTTTATGAAGGATTTCATAATATTTTTTTCATGATTTCTAATATTATTCAACTCAAAAACAGCTAACTTGCCTAACTCAATTTCAATTTTTATTGGTCCTTTTCGGTTTGGCCGAATTATGTACCTAGTTAATTGTCGAATGTACGTTTTTGTGGTGGGCTCAAAAGGACATGATTTTCCGATTATTAAAAAAAAAAACAAAACCAAAAACAGAGTAAAATAAAATTATTGTAAAAAATGGGTGCTCCCTTCCTAACACTTCCTACGGTGTGTGGACAAAAGGAAATGAATAATGCTAACTTTATCTTTTTAACTCCATTAATTTTGTAATTATTATTTTTATATTATCATTATATCAATATTTTAAATTGATGCATGTGATATTCCTGATAAAAATGTGCATGTGCAAAGTAAAATAGAATAAATAATGCCGCCTATGTTTTTGTGTCAGCTGACCAATGTGGAATTGGTCTGCTGTGTCAATCTAAACACTAGAATCCATATCTTGGACTACCAGTGGGAATCTTCCAATAAAACTAGCACACTCTCCCCTTAAGATTCTTTATTTTAGTAATTAGTTTTTGTTTAATTCTTTCATTTGAAAATGGTGATAAGAAAATTTACAGATAATGCCTTCACCACCTCATTCATGTTGATTTTTTTTTTTTAAAATATTTAATTTTCCAACCTCACGTTTCTTAAAGAAGCTTGAAGACACAAAACATAGGCTTGAGAAGAAAATTTTAAAAGAAAATGAATTTGAAAACAAGAAACTCCTTCACCATATCAAAAATCACCATGGCAAAGAGACAGAAGATCAAATCTGGGTGGTTATACCTGATTTGCTTCTGTCTATTTTGTTTTAGAGAAAATTGAAAAAGTACAAGGTAATTAATAAAACTAATAAAAAATATTCATAAATTTCATTGAATATTAGTCTTAAAGAACATAGTCTAGTCAACCAAACATTAATTAAGAAAATTGATAACTCCCATAAGGCATTTGACAGTGAGAAAATCAAGATACATTCACCTAAATTATGGGATGGACCTAGGGATGTGATTGAGACGGCAGAATTTTAAGTTTCAAAAATCTCTTTATGTAATATTAATCTAAGAATATTTTTACTTTATTCATGACCAGGCTAAATAATATTGCAAATATTATGCTAGAAAATTAGTCGTTTCTCATATAATATTAGGCACGTGATGTGAGTATACGAGACGGATTTGGTTTGTGAAGCATTAATTGAGATAAGAATTTGGATCATGGGAATTTGCTAATGATGATTTGTGACTGAGTGATATTAGAGATTCTAAATAATTTTTCAAATTTTTTATCAAACCTCTCACATAGGTGTGAGACCCACACAAACCCACATGTGTGTGGGTTTTACACCCATGTGAAAGGTTTGGTAGAAAATTTAATAGATTATTTGGAGTTTATAGCATTTTCCTTTGTGGATTAATTAACTTGTACTTCTTGTAAGAATATCCATAAAGTGACCCATATGTCACATGTTTGTTTTATTTATTTGTTTATATATTATATATATTTATTATATATTCAATTGGTTTAATGACTAATTAATTGGTTTAATAACTAATGGGTAACTAATGTCTGTTCACTCACTACTAAAAAAAGTGCTTTTTGCGACCGCCACAAGCCGTCGCAAATAATAAAAATACAGTCGCAAAAGACTTTTTGCGACGGCCCATGCGACCGCAAATAGGGGACGCTAATATGGGGTGGCAAATACTATTTGCGACCGCAAAATAGCAGTCACAAATTATTTGTGACTACCTAACCTACTTTTTGCGACAGCTATTTTGCCGTCGCAAAAAAAAATAATTTCAAACACCTTTAGCAACTATTTTTTTTACCATCGCAAATCATTATTTTTATAATAAAATCATAAATATGTTTGCTACAACAAAAAAAAATCAATTGCAAGCACCTGTCAATTTTTTTTAATGAAAAATAATAAAATTAACAAATTAATTTAAACTTATAATAGAAATATTAATCTATTCATATTTTTTCTTTTTTCTACTCTAGAAGTTCATTACTCTTTGTCTCATATTATGGAAACATTTATTTGTGGTTTTCACAGAATATAGTTTTCCCTTCAACCAAGAAAGACAAGCTGAGTCACTAATAAATAATATAACCAGTGCATTGCACCTCTTTAAAGATGGAATGCGGGGGCACAATTAATAAGTAGAGCATATATTCATACAACACATTTTTTGGTCAAACAAACCCCAGAAAGCCTATGATTTCATCTTTCTCAATATATCTGTCTGCCCTCTGTAAAAAGCTCTTTATAGTAATTCTAAGTGTGCAATAAAAGTACAAGACATCAAATAACATGTTCGGAAAATCCATGATATTTACATGGATTTGTTATTCTAGATCTAAACTCTTGGATTCCAATAAAAATCATCAATTTCATTCATCAACACTGACCTCTAATCACATCAATATGACAAAAATAAAAATTGATTAGAAAATCTATACATTTTGGTTCTATGAATATGAATTTGCTCACGAAGTATATGATCCTTCTTCAAGTCAAGTAATCCTTGCATTGAATATCAGACAAACTAACCAGTCAAGCGATTAAGAGAACAAAACAGAGGAAGTAAAGGAGAAGTGACCTCTTGAGACCATGAAACTATGTGACGCTCCTTCTGCTTTTGAACATCTTCATTATTATTATTCTTATTCTTCTTCATATTCTGCATTGCTTCTTCGCTTTTTCTTCGACCACATTCCTTACTCCTCTATTGGTGTCGTGCTCTTGCATGCTAAAGTGAGAGAGAGTCTTTTGTTAGCTACGTTATCTATGCCATAAAAAGGTTACTACCACATTTTGACTCTAATGGATTTGTACACCATTCTTAGGACAGTGTAAAAAAAAAAAAAACACTAGGACATGTTATCTTCAACTGAATGATACTAAGTTACTGTTTGACTAATTATTTACGGTAAAAAAAAAAAAAAACAGAGTAGTGTTAACTTCTTGTGTTCCTACATAAATGAAATGCAAGTAAAATATATATATATATATATATATTAAGTAGTTTGATTGTTATTTGGCTTTTTGCTGTTGTTTACCACTTATTTAGTTTGTTAGGTCCCGTTATTGTCAAATCCGGAGACAAAACTTTGTGCTTAATAAAAATGTAATTTTTATTTTTTTGTTCTTCCCGCTCGAGCGGGGCCATGTGCGCTCGAGCGGAGATTGGAGGAACTCAGTATCTTGACAGGGCTGCAGAAGTACTGAAGAATGTGATTTCACGCTCGAGCGGAAGAGGAAGCGCTTGAGCGTACCTCAGTTTAATTACACACAGTTTTTGGCCAGTCCGCTCGAGCGGAGAGTGGAGCGCTCGAGCGGAGATCGCGAGTTTCAGAATCCGGATTGGCTTCAAGTGATTGATTTCTTTCAGATCTGGGACTCCTTTTGGTTTTCTATAAATAGGTAGTTTTCTCCTAAAACTAATCTAACTTTTTTCTAGATCTGATCCAAGAATTCTAGAGTTTGGTTTGAAGTTTTCTTCTGAGAGTTTGATGGGTTTTCTTTGATGTTCTTGAGAGAGTTCTAAACTCATGAGTTAAGATTCATACATCAAAGAGTTTGATACTACATATTCAAGAGTGTTCTCTTCGGTGGAATCCGAAGATCAACACGTAAAGTTTCAAAAGGCGTTTGATTCTTTACGTAGTCGTTAATTCGACAAGTGAAGTTGTGGTGTGGAATCAACTTCAGAATCAGTTCCGTGACGAAGGCGTGGTGAAAGAGTTACAGAAGATTCAGAGACAAATTGACTGGGTTGGGTAATTTGTATGGTTTCTTAGTAACCTTGTAGTCCTTCAGTAGTGGATTGATTAGTGGCGGTTCGCCCGTGGTTTTTGATTACAATTGAAGGTTCTTCAATTGTGGTTTTTCCACGTAAAAAATCGTTTGTGTCGATTTATTATTTATTCCTAAAAACAAACAAACTAAAATCACTCTCGTAAGTGCTTGATGATTTTAGATTGAGTGTTTTGGAATTTTTGGGATTTGGAATATTTTAATCTTTATCTAATCACGAATCACATAGGATTTTCATAGTTGCTTTTATATATCATTGCTAACCTTTTCACGAATTTGTAAATTTCTTGTAAAATTAATTGGTAGCAGCAAGACTTTGATCTTATTTTACAATGTAATCAGGAAGCAAGAGTTATTTGTTAGTGAAAAGTGAGCATATATTTTATTTATTTATTTTTCTCATATTTGTCTTATTTCACTTCAACACTGGGACATTTTATCTTCCAATTTCAAATTTACCAGTTCTTGCCTCAACAAATTCAAACTTGCTAATAATCAATGAAACATCAAATTCACAGATGCTATATAGTGAACTCACAAAACACAAAATTCACCAAATGCAACAATACTTGAAGACTGAATAGTGACAATAGGAACTGGTTGATTTCACAAACAAGAACAACATACATACAGAGCAATACAATTTTCCAATTCAGAGTAGGTTCAAATGAACATTCAATGTAATAGAGTAACTGAATTCAAATCAACAATAATAATCAATGAAACAACAAATTCACAAATGCTATATATTGAACTCACAAAACAACAAAATTCACCAAATGCAACAATAATTGAAGACTGAATGGTGACAATAGGAACTAGTTGATTTCACAAACAAGAACAATATACATATGGAGCAATTCAATTTTCCAATTCATAGTAGGTTTAAATGAACATTCGATGTAATAGAGTAACTGAATTCAAATCAACAATAAAATCTAGAAACTAGTAAAATCCATTAAAAAAAAGCCCTAGCCGTAAAAATGGAGAGAAGATGAGATGACAGAAAGAGAGTGAGAGAGAACTCCATACCTGTTCATTGCCCTTGGTCATAGCTCCATTTCTGAAATCGAAGCCCTAATCGAACAGATCAATAGCATCAGATTAGATTAAATCAGATCATCTAATGAACTAAGGTAGAGCAATTGCATCCTAAAATCGATTCAGATAAAAAGAGATCCAAATCATATGGCCTCGATCTCTCTCTCTCTCTCTTTCTCTCTCTCTCTTCTATTCTCCTATGTGCTCCGTAAAATAAGAAGTCAAAGGGAGAGGAGTGAAGGGAGAGGAGCGAAATCAGATTTGGTAAACGAGGGATGTGGGTAAGTTTTACACAATTGGGGGTTTAAGTAAAATGGAAAATAAATAAAAGGAAATGAGAAAAATAAATTGGGCACATGAATGACGAGTAAAATGAAGTGATTTTTTGTTATTCCTTATTTGTTTTGGCTGATTTGTTGTTGTAAATATATATATATATATATATATATATATATATTTTTGCGATGGCTGAACAATCAGTTGCAAAAAAATAGACGTAAAAAATTATATTTCTAGTAGTGACTATCCCATATAGTGGTTTCATGGGACTTTATAACTTCCCTGATGGTGGAACGTTATAAGGAGTTACACTTGGATATGGGTCCAAGCCTATCTATATATATGTATGTGATAGCCATCAAACACAGACGTTGTTTTGTGAATAGAATAGGCTTGAAACTCTGTTCCTTCCACTTTTCCCATATGGTTCTGTAAAAGTGTTCAGTGAGTGGGTTTTGTTTATACATTCAAGATTTGATCATTCAAGGATAAAGATTCAAAGGCTTGAACGTCATGGCAGGAAGCATTCTTCTTTCTGAATTAAAATTATTTTAATTCTCACAATTGATATCAGAGCCAACCTTCTGTTATGTTGTTTAGTTTTTATTTCAAATTCTTACATCAAACTATTATCAATTTCGTGAATCGAATCAAGCCTATTCTATACATGTGATATTTGTATATTAATTCACACCATAAAATTTAACAATTCAGAATCATTGTAGAATCAGAATGAGTAATTTATATTGCATAACTTTTGAATATCACTATTAAAGAAAAAAGGAAGCACTGTTGCAATAGTAGAGTCCATCGTGATTTGTGCTAGTGGTATTTACATTTATTTAGAATTTTCTCCTACTCTCAATCTATTTTATTTAGGAGACTTGTTGTGTGTCATTAACTATTATTTTTGACACACACATTAAAGAGCAAAATATTTAATCTGATTCTGTATAAAATCTAGAAATTCTCATATTTTTATTTGGATTTATTTGGTTTATTTTAAAAAAAAGCATGAAAGACTTGACTTTATTTCTAGAATTTTCATAAAGAAATTTTAACATGCTGTTAAGGATGTTTTGTTTATTATCGTTGCATGTTTAAATAGTAAGCAAATTCAATTGAATCTCATACAGTGAATTATAACATGTTCTTTTAGTTTTTATAATTTTTGAGATTCATTGGCATGTTATCTAAAATAATGTAATATTATATACAAGCATTAAGGTAATTATTTATGCATTGAAAATTCATGTGAAATAAGAGTATGAATACACTATGTGTTGGGCTTATGGAATTTATTTTGGTCCAATTTTTAAGCAAAATCTAGTATAAGGTTGAATTACATGTGTTTGGTCTTGGGATTTTTCATGTGATATTACTCTGATTGTATGTATTATACATTATGTGCATTGAAAGATTATGTATTTGTTGTGACTATAAGGATTTGCTCACATTAATAAATTATGACATATTTAAAAATTTTATTCTGTTTTAAGAGTAGCCACAGCATCTTAAGACATAAAGATGTAATTCTCAGTATTTTGATCACATAAAGTTAAAAATTAATTTGGCATTTTTACATTGCAATTATGTTTTATAAATAATTTCTTGGTTCCACAGAAAAGCAATTATTTATGAAATTTAATTGGAATAAGATAATGGATTGGGTATTAAAGGGATTGAACACTCTAAACCCACAGGTATGAGTTTTTTTTTCCTTACATATTTCGGAACCCATTAGTCTTATTGTAAAGTAATAGCAAATCTAATACAGTTTAGTGACCTCTACCTACAGGAAGGTTTAGATTTGTTACTGAATTTGACATTGGTTGATTCAGACTATAGCTATTGTTTCAAAGCATTAATAATGTTTTTGGTAATTGCAGTGATTTCTACATCTGTACTATCTAATGAGTCTTCTCGTATTCCATTCTTGAACGGTGATAATTTTTCGGACTGGAAGGACAAAATCCTTCTAACATTAGGGTGCATGGACCTCGATTTGACACTATGTGTGGATGAACCTCTTGAACCCACGGACGAGAGTTTCGCTGCAGAAAAGAGTGCTTATGATAAGTGGGAGCGATCCAATCGCTTAAGCCTAATGCTCATAAAGTCACATATCAGCCAAAGCATTAGGGACTCAATCCCACCATCTGATAAGGTCAAGAACTACATGAGGGCTATTGAATAGCAATTTGTTAGTTCTGACAAAGCATTGGCAAGCACCCTAATGAACAAACTATCAGGAATGAAGCATAACAATTCTAGGAGTGTGCGTGAGCACATTATGGAAATGAGGGACATTGCAGCTCGTCTTAAGTCCTTAGAGATGGAGAAGAAAGATAATCTCATATCTCTTGTGTGTTATGAATCTAATTTTGTTAATACTCATCAATGTGATTGGTGGATTGATTCGGGTTCTACAATTCACATCGCTAATACCATGCAAGGCTTCCTCAGCCTAAGGAAACCGACGGGAAGTGAACAAGGCATCTATTCGGGCAATGGGATGCGTTCGCACGTCGAAGCTGTTGGAACTTTCAAACTTGTTTTAAAAAATGGCTTTGTTTTGGATTTTGAAAACACATTTTACATTCCATCTTTTTCAAAAAATTTAATTTATGTTTCTAGACTAGTACCATTTGGATTTGAATTTCAGTTTATTGGTGCAAATTTTAGTTTGTTTAAAGACTTTGTTTCTGTAGGATTTGGTACTTTAATTAATGGTTTGTACAAATTAAATATGGATCCTGTTTTTGAACAAAATCTTTTAACCTTGCATGGTGATATTGGCATTAAGCGTAATATTGTTGATGAGTCCTCCTCTATTCTTTGGCATATGAGATTGGAACATATCTCCATTGAGAGAATAAAAAGGTTGGTTAAAGATGAAGTCCTTCCGACTCTTGATTTTACCAAATTTGGTATTTGTGTGGACTGCATAAAGGGAAAGCAGACCAACAAGACCAGTAAAGGTGCCAAAAGGAGTGAGGAAATTCTTAGAATCATACACACTGATATTTGTGGACCATTTACTCCACCTTGTCTGAATGGTCAGAGATATTTTATCTCATTTATTGATGACTTCACATGATACATGTATCTCTACCTCTTGTTTGATAAGGCCGAGGCACTTGATGCCTTTAAAGTTTATAAAGCAGAGGTAGAGAAACAAACAGAAAAGAAAATTAAAATTGTGAGGTCACATAGGGGTGGAGAATATTATGGGAGGTATACAGAGTTGGGACAATTACCAGGTCCATTTGCTAAGTTATTTAAGGAAGAAGGCATTATTGCACAATATTCAATGCTTGACACATCACAACAAAATGGTGTTGCCGAAAGAAGGAACCGAACACTTATGGACATGGTAAGGAGCATGCTTAGTTATTCTAATATGTCTATAAATTTATGGAGTAAAGCTTTGAAAACTGCCGTGTATATCTTAAATAGGTTCCATCCAAGGTTGTTCCTAAAACACCGTTTGAGTTATGGAAAGGATGGAAGCCAAGTTTAAGACACTTACACGTTTGGGGTTATCCAGTTGAAGTGAGGGTGTATAACCCACATTTAAAGAAATTGGACCCTAGAACAGTTAGTGGCTTTTTCATAGGCTATGCGGAAAACTCCAAGGGTTACAGATTTTATTATCCTTCAAATTCACTTAGAATTGTTGAAGCCAAAAATGCTAAGTTTATTGAGGAAGTTGACCCTAGTGGGAGTTACCCTTGAAAGATAGAGTGGAAGGAATCACGGGATCCAGATACAACACCTGTGAATATAGGTGAATTGGTTGTCTTTCAGGATAATCAACCTGATATCCTTGAAAATCAATAAATTCAAGAACTTCCACCACAAGAGGACCAAGTCAACATAGAGCCTGTAGCTCAAGTCCCAATTGAGACTACAGAATTAAGAAGATCCTCACGAGCTAGAAAGTCAGCAATTTCTGGTGATTATTTTGTATACTCAATGGAGTCTGATTTTGACATCGGACCTAAAGATGATCCTATTTCATTTTCCAATGCCATAAATAAGGATGATTCTAAATTATGGTATGATGCCATGAAGGAAGAGTTGGAATCTATGGCTAAGAATCAAGTTTGGAAAATTGTCGAGTTGCCTCAAGGAGTTAAAGTTGTTGGCTGTAAATGGGTCTATAAGACCAAGAAAGACTCAAATGGCAATGTCGAATGATATAAGGCCAGACTTGTAGCCAAGGGTTTTACTCAAAGAGAAGGCATCGATTATCATAATACATTTTCTCCGGTTTCTAAAAAGGATTCATTTCGAATTATCATGGCATTAGTAGCTCATTTTGATTTAGAGCTACATCAAATGGATGTGAAAACGACATTTTTAAATAGGGATCTTGAGGAAGAAGTATACATGAACCAACCTGAAGGTTTTTGTTTTGATGAAGATAGTCACTTAGTTTGCAAGCTCGAGAAATGCATATACGGACTAAAACAAACTTCCCGACAGTGGTATTTAAAGTTCCACAATGTTATTACTTCATATGGTTTTACGGAGAATGTTGTGGACAACTGTATATACCTTAAGGTTAGTGGGAGCAAATACATTTTTCTAGTTCTATATGTGGATGACATTTTACTTGCATCTAATGATATGGGATTGTTACATGATACTAAACAATTTCTTTCCTAAAATTTTGAAATGAAGGATATGGGTGAAGCTTCTTATGTCATTGGCATAGAGATTCACAGAGATAGGTCCAAAAGGACATTAGGACTATCTTATAAAGCCTACATTGAAAGAGTTTTGGAGAAATTCAAGATGAGTGATTGCACTTCTAATGCAGCGCCCCTTTTAAAGGGTGACAAATTCAATTTAAGTCAATGTCCGAAGAATGATTTGGAAAAGGAACAAATGGTTAGCATTCCCTATGCGTCTGCCGTAGGCAGTTTAATGCATGCTTTGGTTTGTACACGACCTGACATTGCATTTGCAGTTGGGATGCTTGGAAGATACCAAAGTAATCCAGGAATGGAACATTGGAAGGCTGCAAAGAAAATCATGAGGTACTTAAAGGGAACCAAGGACTACATGCTTACTTACAAGCATGTTGACTGTCTTGAGGTGGTTGGATATTCAGACTTGGATTTTGCGGGTTGTCAAGATTCCAGAAAATCCACTTTAGGATATGTCTATCTGCTAGTAGGCGGTGCTGTTTCATGGAAGAGCACCAAAGAGACGATAATTGCATCGTCAACAATGGAAGCAGAGTTTATAGCCTGCTTTGAAGCAACCTCACAGGCTATTTGGTTAAGGAATTTTATCACAGGGCTTCGAATTGTGGATTCAATTTCTAGGCCATTAAAGGTTTACTGTGATAATTCGGTTGCGGTTTTCTTCTCTAACAACAACAAAAGTGGTAGCCTAAGCAAGCATATTGACATAAAGTATCTTGCTATTCGAGACCGTGTTAAGAAGCAAGAAGTCAACATTGAGCATATTAGTACCGATATGATTATTGCAGACCCCACGACCAAAGGTCTTTTTGTAAAGGTGTTTTCAAAAACACGTTGAGGGTATGGGACTGATTGGTTAGCTCAATAATTTTTCTAGTTGTTGTTTTATTTTGTTTTGTCATGATATTTTGATTATTATTAGTGAAAAGCATCATTTTGTGCACCTAAAGTATTTGTGATGCTATGCAGTCCATTGGGACTATTGATCCATAGGGATCATTGGACCCATAATAACTTATTAGAAGTTATTCATAAAGAATGACACCACATAAAGTTGAGAGTGTAATACAATGTAATACATGGAAGGAAATACTTAATTGATAGAGTATAACCGCCATGATTCATGTATTATACCTCTAAGGTTTGGGTTTTTTATTTAATGCCATCATCAGTTTGTTAGTTACCCGACAATCAACAACGTGTGTTATATGTGCCAAGTGAGAGAACGTAAGAATATCCATAAAGTGGCCCATATGCCACATGTTTTATTTATTTATTTATATTATATATATTCAATTGGTTTAATGACTAATTAATTGGTATTAATGACTAATGGGTAACTAATGTCTGTTCACTATCCCATATGGTGGTTTCATAAGACTTTACAACTTCCCTAATGGTGGGAAGTTATAAGGAGTTATACTTGGATATGGGTCCAAGCCTATCTATATATGCCTGTGATAGCCATCAAACACGTTCCTTCCACTTTTCCCATATGGTTCTGTAAAAGTGTTCAGTGAGTGGGTTTTTTTTTATACATTCAAGATTTGATCATTCAAGGATAAAGATTCAAAGGCTTGAGCATCATGACAGGAGGTATTCTTCTTTCTGAATTAAAATTATTTTAATTCTCACACTTCTTTCAATTTACTCTAACATTATAATAGCCACCCAGTCTCATACTCACATCAAGAGCCTAATTTTATATAAGAAATGCTACAAAATGTGAAACTTTTGTTTAGAAGTGAACATTTTTAACCTAACTATTGATTTCTAGCAACAGTATCTTAGTATCTTTTTTTTCAATTTTTTCTTATTTTATATTTTTAAGGTGCTTTAATAGATTATATGATGAGAAATGTTATTATAAGGATAAATTACTAGTAGGTCATAATAGTTGGATTTAATTTTCATTTTTCAATTTGTCGTTGAAAGTTGATCCTATCAAAATCGTCACTAAAAAAGGCTTTTTGTGACAATTTTTTGCATTTGTCGCTAAAAATTGATGATGTTTTCTATAACAATTTTTTAAATCTGTCACTAAAATTTAATAATTAGTGATATTTTTTATGATGAAATTTTCAAATTGTCTCTAAAAATTTACAATTAATAACTCTTTTTTATTATTATTATTATTTTATAAAAACACTGCTAATTATGACAAGACTTATTAGATAATAAGTACACTTATTAAACCTGTATGGAAGTTGTTATTAAGCCCATCAAATAAACCAAAATATTCATAAAATTTCATTGAATATTATTAAGGAACAGAGCTTATGCAGTCAACCGTACATTAATTAAGAAAAGTAGTAAATCCCATAAGGGATCTTAATGTGAGAAAATTGAGATTCATCCACCTAAACTCTGGGATGAACCTAGGGGTGAGAGTGGGGTGGCAGAACTAAATTTAAAAAATTGTTGTTATTATGTAATATCAATTTAAGAATATTTTTAAATTATTCATTAGCAGGTTGAATATGTGCAAATATTATAATTATTAAGTAGACAAATATGGCTCAAACATAGAATATGTTGTTTACTTTGATACTATTGGTAGAATTGTTGATCATTGATTCACCTAAAAACTTAAAATGTTAAGAAGGAAAATAATTTTATAGTCATGTTATATTTTACTAATATAGCACCCCTAATCTACTCCTAATGACATGAAAAAGAGAGAGAATAGAGAGAGGGGGCGAGTCTACCCCGATCCATTCTATGTCATTAGAAGTAAATTGATGGTACCAAATTAATGCTCCCAAGCATTTTTCGTAATTTTATTATTTAAATTTTCTAACCCATTTTGTGAAAAGTTTCTAGACAGGAAAGGGTAGATAACAAGAAGGGTCATGAGGCTCACAGATAGCTTTCTTTTATCAATTCTCTCTGTCTATGGTGATTTATGCTAAAATTAAAAAATTTAATTTGTGATGATTTGTGTTAAACTTGTATAATGAATATTTAAGTTTAAAGAATATTACACAAATTAACAAAATCTTATAAAATGGGTCATGATTTAAATTTAATTTTTTTATTGCATGATACATCTATTATTAATTTTTTATATAAAATTTATTATTTCGTATAGTATTTTTTTAAAAAAGTTTTTATACTTAATATTAACTACAAACTTATTATTATTTTATATTATAATTTTTTTATAAAAAAATATTGTACTTAATAAGTGGCCACTACCCAATCTAATAATAATAAGTGTCTATTAAATTAATTTCTCTGCTTGTGACACCCATGCGGATTGGGATCTTTTGTCCCAACCTTTATTGTTGCCATGCGTCTTTCATAAAAATTCAAGGGAAAAATACAATTTAGGCCTGGTTTGGCAAGTGACTTTTTTAGTTAAAAAGTCAAAAAGTTATTAAAAAAATTAAAAAGTCAATAGCCTATACCAAAAAGTCAAAAATTTTATTTTCTCTCTACTTTTTGCACATTTTTTCGTAAAAAGTCAAAAAGTCATCCCAAACATATTAAATTTTTTTACATCATATTTTAGCCAAAAAGTCAAAAAGTTACTAAAAAAGCCTGTTCCTAAACGAGGCCTTAGTGTACATTTAAAAAATAACTAGTAAACTTTATAAACATTAATAATTAACATTTTAAAATTTTTCATGTATTTGTAATTTTTTTGCAAAAACACACTTAATTGTAATTCTCTCAAAATTCAATTTTTACTCCTTTAATCACCACTTCTCTCTTATTAAAAAAATATTAACGCTCTATTTGGTTGGGAGATTTGAAAAAGAATTTGGAAAGCAAAATAAAAAAGGTAAGTGAAATATGAATAAAATATACTTATATTCACACACTTTTTTCCTTTCCATTTCCAAATTCATTCTCAAATCCCCCAACAAAATACAGGTTAAAAGAATTGTTCTTTCTCTCCTTCATAACCAAACAACACTACCAACTAAATAATGCTCTTTGTTTTTCTCTCTCTTACTTTCTATGGGAGGAAAAATTATCATATGGGTTTGTTCATATCCTATGTGATATGTCCTTACAATTCTATTAATTATATATCTACTATTTTCTGTTTTTTCTCCTATATATTATATAAAATAACCAATAGAATTGAAAGGGCACACAGCCACTACAAGAAAATACATTTTTGGCGATCATTTTTGGCTACCAAAAAAAATTTGGTCGCCAAAAGTTACAGAATTGGCTACCAAAAATAACATTAGTCGGCAAAAGTCAACTTTTTAGCTACTAATTTTTTTTAGTAGGGGAATGTTGATTATTGGCGACTAAAAAAAATTTAGTAGCTAAAAATATTACAATTGGCGACTAAAAAAATTTTTAGTAGCTAAACATATCACAATTGGCAACTAAAATAAATTTTAGTAGCCGTAGAGCTACTTTTAGCTACTAAATTGTTTAGTAGCCGAATGAATTTTAAAATTTTATTTTTTATCTTTGGCGACCAAAATTTTGGTCGCCAATAGTTTATTTTCAGCGACGATTGGAAAGTTTTGTCGCCGTAGGTAGAGATTTGGCTACCAAAAGATTTAGTCGCTGATTGTAAAATAAAAAATTATTTTTTACCTTTGGCGACTAAAATTTTAGTCGCCAATAGTTTATTTTCAGCGACGAAAAACAATTTTAGTCGCTGTAGGTAGAGATTTGGCTACCAAAAGCTTTAGTCGCCGATGGAAAATAAATTGGATGGCTAAGATCAGTTGAACAAATAAATTGGATGGCTAAATATTTGGAGGGATTTTTGAAATTTTGGAGGGTTTTACAAATTAATTGGATGGCTAAGATCACTTGAACAACCAACGAGTGAGATCAATACCTCTTCAATGAAATATTAGGGTCATCTCTTCGTTTCAGAAGATGAAGGGTTGAGGAGTCCAGCTGCGTCGCCGTCCCGCCGCCGCTCCTCCTTGCGTTCGTCGGCAACCGGAGCACCTCCTCCTCTTCCTCCTCCTCCTCCGCCATCGCCATCGTGACTGCTGCGACCACCACTGCCTCCGCTACCACCTCCGTCGATGCCCTCTTTTCACGCCGCCACCGCCTCCTCCTCCTCTGCCGATCTTCACAGATCCACCGCCACCGCCACTGCCACGAGATCCAGAGGCTTCATCGCTGAGAATAACTCTGCTCCATTGATGCTCCGTCTCGCGTATGCTCTCTCTCTCTCTTTCTCTCTCTCTCTTTCTATATATATATATATATATGTATATACCATTCGGTGTTACCAGTGGTCACTGTTTGCATTTATGGCTCTTTGTAGATGGGCTTTGAAACTGTCTTCATCGCTGAGTAGCAGTGTTCTTATCTTTCCCATACTTTGAAACTGGTATAGCGTGGTATAAGTTGCAATTTGCAGGTGAGAATTTGAGCCAAAAATCTCAGGTTTATGTATTTATTAATTATTATTATTATTATTATTTTAAATGCAACACATTATGGAAATGTTGCAAGGTTTATTAATCATAGGTAAGTTCAACAAAACACAGAAGCGCATATGCCCTTGTGGCTTCCTCTTAATTATTAATGTGTTCTGATCCTTATTGGTTGTTCCTCAGTCATTAACATTTGGTTTTACTCTGAAATTATCATAACTGATGTGTATATGTATATGATGGTAAGTTTTCATTTTCATCCATTAAGTTTTCATCCATTTTCATTTTCATCTACTCTTTTTTTCCCCCTCATTTGGTTGTGTTTGTTTCCTGAGAAATGTGTGATGGTGTTCGGTGTTTTGCAGATACAGGAAGTGATTAGAGGTACCAAGGACGCACTTTTTCTAGCTCAGGTTTGTTTACTCTCTCCAATGTTTGTCAAAATTTACTTACTAATTTTAGTTTTTGGTATGTGGGAAATTGAGAGATGTGAAAAGTTTTTGTTTTGTCCCTTTTAGGTCTCAAATTTGTAATTCACCAATTCATCTTCCACGAGAACATGTTCGGAATGCTGAAATCATGGCCTCGAAATTCTCAATTTTTTGATGATCATTAACAACCAATTACATGTTCTTGATTAAAATCTAATTGAACTCCAACTTAATTAACTTATTTATTTATTTATTTGTTTATAGCCTTGTTGCTTCTACCTAAAGTTTATTACCGACAAATTGATTTGGGGAACATAAAGACTATGTTGAGATGAGCTTACAATGTGTTGTGAACATGTGTTATTGTTTTAACTTCAAATGAGGTACTTTGTAAAGGTGGTTGGGAAATGGGAGTGGTGAGTTATATTATAGACCTTGTTTGTGGGCCTGAAAGTATAATTTCAGTGTTTGTAGAATACTAACTTATATTAAAAGCCTGTAGTGTGCATGTCTTAATTTATCTAGAACAGGTTGTATTTTTGTTCCTGTTGCTTTCTAAACTCCTCAATAAAGTCTTGCATATAGTTGAAGGGGAGATTGAAATTGATTGATTGGTTTAACATGATTGTCAAAAGTATAGACATATCCTACTTTTATCAAACTCTCTCTTATACATTTAACCAATAGCATTTCTTGCAATATAAATTTTATAAACTAATAACAGGCTAGACAGTAGCCCTGGAAAGGACTCCTAGCTTTACTTAAAATTTAGGGAAATTCTAACCAAAGTAGAAACTCCTAAAAATTAAAATTTCTAACAAACATGACTTTCTATGCAAGAGCTCCTTTATTGGCTAATGATGGGCTTTAAGTGGGCTGTTTTTGGAATCCTTGTCTTTCTATCCGTCTTTCCTTTATTAACAGTTTGTGCCTGTTCTCAGTGGACAGAAGGAATGAGAGGAGAGAAACATGAAGGGACATATATAATCAGTTAAAAAACTCATCTTAGGTCAAGGGCTCAAGGAACTGAAATGCATCTTTATGTAAGATGCACCTGTGCTTTATGAACTGTCTGACAGATTTGTGTAAAATGCATGTGTTCTAGGAACTTTCTGACAGATTTTCAATTATTTATTTATTATATTACCCTATTTAGGGTTGTTATGTCCATTTTTCTACTGTCAAGAAAGAATGTAATGGGTTTTAAATAATTTATGGTTGTTAGCTTTTAGATATGTTAGGTCTCATTTTAATGTAGGCCTCGTTTGGCAATAGATTTTTTTAGTAATTTTTTAATGTTTTGACTAAAATATGATGTAAAAAAATTAGTATGTTTGGGATAATTTTTTAGTTTTTTACAAAGAAAAAATAGAATATTTGACTTTTTGGTATATGTTGACTTTTTGATTTTTTTAGTAACTTTTTGACTTTTAAGTTAAAAAAGTTACTTTCCAAACAAGACCTTAGTAATGATTATAGTTTATAATTATTTATTTACATAACATATTAAATATATTTATTTATTTTGCATAAAAATAAAAATAAAAAACCATAAATGAAATTGCTATAACAAATTAAAGTTTAGAGACCACAAGGAAAAGCAGTTTTGGCGACTAAAAACTAAATTTTCGTCGCTGAAAGTAGCACAATTGGCGACTAAAATGGAATTAGTAGCCAAAAGTGAAGACTTTTGGCGACTCAAAGAGTTTAGTAGCCAAATGTATAGTTATTGGCGACTAAAAACAGATTTAGTCGCCGAATGTATGGGTTTTAGCGACCAAAGGTTTTTTTGTAGCCAAAAGTGACGGTTTTTGACGACTAAAATAATTTAGTAGCCAAAAGTATAGGTTTTGGCGACTAAAAAACAGTTTGGTTGCTAATTTTACATGTTTTGGCGACTAAAAACAGTTTGGTAACTGAAAGTGAAGCTTTTTGGCTACTAAAAAAAATTTAGTAGCTAAAAACAGGCAATTGGCGACTAAAATTTAGTTTAGTAGCCAAAAGGGGACATTTTTGGCAACTAAAAACAGGTTTAGTCGCCAAAGCTGCTTTTCCTTAGGTGGAACTTATTGTTTTAGCGACAAAAAGGAAATTAGTAGCCAAAAAAATATAGAATTGGCGACTAAAATTCAGATTTAGTCGCCAAAAGTGCTATCCTATTTTTTTTAGTAAATAATTTATTTTTTACATAAAATATATCAAATAAAAATAATTATTTATATATATAGTTTTGTATTAATACCGGTCAATATAGTATATAAATAATATATGTTGCATTAATATTCATGTGATGTTATAGTGGCGTAGTGGGGAGAGAGTGTTGGTAAAGGTTGAGAATGTTCGGAGGTTGCGGGTTCAAAACTTGGGAACAACAGAGGCAATTTTTTTTTTTTTTTTTCTGAAAAATGGTTTTGCCGACTAAAGTCTGTGGTCGCCGAAAGATTGAGTATTGGCGACGAAAAGTTTAGTCAGCAAATGTATAAATAATAATAATAAAAAAATCACTATTGGCGACTAAAAGTTTAGTCGCTAAATGTATAATTTCTAAAAATAGAATTGACTATTGGCGACAAATTCTTTGGTCGCTGAAGACCTGTATATTGCCGACTAACAGTTTTTTAGTCGCCAAAGGTATTCGCGACCGTGTATTCGCGACAAAACCAGCGACTAAAAGTTTTTGTCGAGGAAAGTGAAAATTCGATATTTGGTGACTAAAAATTTAGTCGCCAGAGGTGTTTTTTCTTGTAGTGGACACAAATTTAGAAACAAAATCTAAAAATGTTGCCAAAAATATCATTTTTAATTTCTAATATTTCTTGCAACAAATTTTTTACTTTCTGAGACTAAAATGTTTAGATCCTAAAACTTATGTGTTTTGTCATGAGTTATAATAATTTGAATTAAGTTTTGAAAATTCTTTTCAAAACTCATAATTAAACAAATTTTCTTACTTCACATGTCAAATTAAATTTCAAAACTCAATTCCACACTCAATTCAAAACTCAATTCAACACTCTATTCAAAAATCATAACCAAACAAATTTTCTACACTCAAATCATAATTTCACAACTCACAAACTCAAAATACAACTCATACTCTCAAATCATATTTACAAAACTCTACCAAACGCGACCTTATACTTTTAAAATTTATTTTAGAAACCAAGTGAAAGGAGGTGGCCAAAAGTAGTGATCAATGATAATTGTTAACTATTATATTGAAAATAGAAAAGATATCAGAATATATAGACATCTTATATTTGATAAGTTTAATATCTTCAACATGTTGGAGGTGATGGACAAATGCCGTTGGCCACCTATAATGATTTCCGATAGTACAAAGGTGGTGGTGGAAGGTGATAGCTGCAAATGTTTTAAAAATGCTTTTCTCTTTCTCTGAAGTTGCAAATGACAGGATCTGAAAGGGATATTGCATTTTGTCTTTAGATTTATAATGAGTTTATTATAATTGTGCTTTTGGCACTTTTATGACCCACAATATTGGGTAAAGATGGGATCACCAAAACTTTTAGCTCACATTATATCTGCTGAATAAATCAAAAACTGAAGGCAAACACTTTAGGTTAAACAAAGAACAAGCGATAATGAAGATCAAATTTGTCAATTGGTGATTTGTTACTTTTTCTTATAAAACAGAGAAATTTTAAATCATACATACAAATCATACCAATCAAGACCCATATCAGCAAATCCTCAATATCCAATGATACATCAAGCCAAAAAACACAAAACCCGCACTTCACACCCAGTAATACTACGTGCACAGAAAAATTACCAAAAAATAAAATGCGACTCAAACTCAAATTTACAGTGTCACTTATTATGTGCACTTTTCTGTGTACATATCATTACTGTTATTTTGCTTGAATTCTTTCTCCTCTTTCCTTGAAGAGTTAGAACTATCCTCTAAGCTTCTAATCTCCTTGATCCATGGACTGTAAATGTTCGTAAAAAACTCCCAAAATGTTAGAAAATGTCACAATTCCAACCAAGCTACAATCCTCTTCAATGACCCAAACATAATTAACCCAGTGAGCGATCGCTTGGATCATCACTGCCACTAAAGAACTCCATGGATGGCACACTATAGCCTCTGATCTCCTCACCAACCTCGCGGAGTAGCTACTTGACCTATTGTACCTTCCTGACCTTGGCAATGGTATTGTTGGGAACAATGACTCCTCATCAGAGGATGAAGAGGAGCTAGAAAAAATGTTGGAGGGGATAATGAAATCCTCCAACATTCCTTCCAAGTTCATCTCCTTCAACCTCGCCTTCACGACCCTCACAATCTCCTCTGGAGGACCACCACAGTCTATATAGGCCATCAGGTCCCCTGAAGAGAGGGTCGTGATAGCAGCTGCGACAGTCTCGTCGCAACAGGCGAGGGTGAAGGGAGATATCTCGCCAATCAAAGTTCCGTTGTCGTCGTCTATGACTGCTACAGAAGTTTGCTCGGCGAGGGAACACGAAATGGCTCCGATTGCCGAGGCGGCCGGGGAGTGGTACCTAGTGGCTAAGAATTCGGTGTTGATGATGTCGAGTGCGGCAATGGAGAGCGCTGGAACGGGGGAGAAGAGGCCGATTGAACTGAGGAGGAATCTAATCACATCTTCTTGGGTTAACCAACAGAATTCACGGCCATTATGAGATGTGGGAATGATTAAAGATTTTTGAAGTTTTCTTCTTGAATTGGTCTTTATTGGTACAACAAGATTTTGAGCACCTTGGAGGATGAGATCAATGGCTTCCAATAAACTGCAAAACAACAATGGAACAGGGGTTCTCAGTTTAATTTGCCAAATATACATTAAAATTCACTTATTTGTTGCAATCTTTCTTGAATTTAGAGATTCTAAGTCATCCAACAAAAAATGAAAGAACATACTAGCTGCAAATCAAGGTTAAAAATTTCAGCAATAGTAACATATATTCACCAAAATGTCTAGAATCGATACACAAGTTTAAATGTACACTACATATTCAAATTCTTTCTTTTGATTTTTTACATATTATTTTTTTAAGGTTGAGCTTCTCTTTGATCCTCTAAGCATATCATGGTTTCACTTTGATGATCTGATTTGTCGAATTATATTAGTAAAGTTTGTAATGAGTCCAGAGAGTTAAGACTGACCAATCAGCCCAACCCTTTCTTTAAACCTTTTTAAAGATCCTTGATTTAGAATTTCATAATATTTCCATTCTTTAAAGGATTAATAAATTAAAGCTCCAATGAAGTTGTTGCAAAAATTTAAACAATTTTCAGTAAAAAATAAGTAAAATACAGAGAGGCAAGTCAGTCAAACAAACATTAAACAACTCGGAAACTCCACCATTCAAGCTCTACGATGAAAAAACATAGAAATTTATGCGCAAACCAATAATTTTTTTATTTAGTGGTTTTCTATTCAATCATTTATTTATTTCTTATTTTTAAATTCATCTAATTTATTACCTCGTGTGTCAGTACATTACTATTTAAATTTATCTCTAATATAAAAAATGGTACAAATACACTATCTGAGATTTGCTTAAAATACGATTTGTTCATGTTGTTCTAAAAATTACATTCTATCTTTAAAATTTTTAATTTCATAACAAATGACCTATTTTATTAATAAAATATCAACTCAATTAACAGTTTTTAATAATATCAAAATTTTATTTCAATTAATAATGTAGAAAAATTTAGGGAATTGTTATTCTCACTATATTTTGCTCCAAATATACTTTTTTCTTTGCCCTTATTATACCTAATTTAAAATTAATACTTTTTCAAACAAAATACACTTTATGAAAAAGCCAAAATTCTAAGGGTATTAATGTAACTATGTATATTACGAACAAAGAAGAGAGTATATTTGGAACTATGGTGGTATATGCACCAATTGGTATACCAACTAGTGTACCAACATACCTTATGACATTATTACTGACCTCACCCATTATACGAATTATAAATACACAAAACCTCTAAAATTACGATACATCATCTGTTAGTACATTAAAAGAAAATTTGGCCATAAACCCCTCTTACCTTCATTTTCTCGTTAAAAGGACCCCCAAAAAAAAAAAAAAATACATAAATTATACTTTCAAAACTTCCTTACAATTATAAAGTATTGTATAAAGGAAAAAAAAATTCAGATTTATATTTTGTGTAACAAATTTACCGCTTCACACACACACTCTATATCTTTCTCTTCTTTCTCTCCATCAATTTGTCATATCTCTCTCAGCTCTTTCTTTCTCTATCTCTTTCTAAGAGCTCTCTTCACCATCACCACCACCACCACCACCACCACCTACCCACCACCACGACTACCATGACTACCATCATTTCCGCTACCTCTGTCGTCTCCACTAATACCGTCTCAACCATCGGTGCTATTCGTCACCGCTACTGCCACCGCCACCGCCACCGCCATCGCCACCATCGTTTCACCACTACCATCTCAACCACTAGCGCCATTTGATACCACTGTACCACAGGCAACCACCGTCATTATCCTTAACTTCCAAGACCTCAGATTTGAGATTGACAACCTCAGATTTGAGATCTATCATCTCAGATGTATATTCTCTCCCTCTCTTTCTCTTTGTCTCCTCATTATGCTCTGTTTTTCAGACAGTAAAATTTTATTCTGGTTCGAACTAGATCTAAAGCAATATATGTGCTCTCTTTATCTCTCTATTTCTCTAATGTTTTTTTCTCGTTCTCTCTAAATAAATATATGTGTTTAACGATATAAATTTTTATTTTGAATCATAATAAATTTTATTCTAAAATATATTGTGAGGATGACTTTACAAAAGAGCTGATATATATATATATATATATATATATGAGGGTAGAATAGTAAAAGAAACAAGTTTTAAAATATTAGGAGATTTTGAAATGATCTATATAATTCTTGTTCTTTTGAAAGACAAATTAGATAGTAAGGGGTTTATTACCAAATCCCCCTACTTTAATTGATATATCAATTGGTACATATAAAATTATTCTTGAAACTCAGTGGTGTAGAAATAGTGACTCTCAAATTTTATCATTATATAAAAGGGCAGTTAACTCAGTTCAATAAAAAATTTTGACAATAAAATATTTATAATTTTTTTCAAAACTATAATTCTACGTATTTCAAGCTTTGAAGTGTATTTGTAATTTATGTATAAAAAAATTACCAAACCTAATTAATAATTAATCTAAGAAAGTGATTGATTTCACAGAGTATGAACACAAACAAAGAAACTGACTCAGATAGATAAAGATTGAGAGAGAGAGAGAGAGAGAGAGAGAGAGAGTTCAAATATAATCCATTACCTCGAAAAGGGATCCACGTGCCTGACCCGACACGAATCTTTCGACAACAATACAGAAACAGGGGACTCCAAAGCCGAGGTCGGAGACAAAAGGTTCTCGTCATTACACAGGTAACAAATGACGTCAACCATACAAACTTTTCCGACACACCGACACTCCTCGCCGCCGCCGTATTTCGGCTGCGCCACCGAAGATAAATGGTGGTCACAACTCCATACGCTGACGTGGCTGTCTTCGGAGATTCTGAGGGCGGCGACGGCGTCGGCGACGGTGGCGGAGATGGGGAGAGGCGTCAGCGGCGGCTTGCCGATACAGAGGTCAGCTACCTCATAGGATAGTAAGCGAGCTGCCATACAACAAAGAAAGTGTTTGGGAGAAAGGAAACAGCCGAGAAAGTTTGGCGAGAAAGAGAAAAGTTGGGCTGGTGGTGAGTATTGTGTGAGTGATTGTAGTTATTTATAAGCTTGGATTTTGGAGAAATGTGAGGTACGGTTCAATATTTACAAAGTACCGAAAGGATTGTGGGGCCTACTATTGTTGGTTTTATAAGGCTGATAAATTAAGGCAATTCTATTTGCCCACCATAAATTCTGTTTGAAGCATCATTACTTAGTTTAC
>JAPPVO010002275.1:0-13192 GCA_030407325.1 Camellia japonica
CGCATGCCTTGCCACGGCGTTGCCCAGCATGCCAACGCCACGGCCTCGGCCCGCATGCCATGCCACGGCGTTGCCCAGCATGCCAGGCCAAGGACATGCCACGACCTCGGCCCCGGCCACCAATGCCCCAAGCAACGGCTCGGCCCGCATTCCGCCTTGCCACGGCGTTGCCCAGCATGCCACCAGCGTTGCCAGCGTGCCATGCCTTAGCCTTGGCCAAAACATGCCCATGCGAAGGCCGGAATGCCATGCCAAGGCCACGGGCCAAGGCCAGGCCAAGGCCACGGGCCAAGGCCAGGCCATGCCAAGGCCACGGGCCAAGGCCAGGCCAAGGCCACGGGCCAAGGCCACGGGCCAAGGCCATGCCAAGGCCACGGGCCAGGCCAGGCCAAGGCCACGGGCGAAGGCCAGGCCAAGGCCACGGGCCAAGGCCATGCCAAGGCCACGGGCCAAGGCCAGGCCAAGGCCACGGGCCATGGCCAGGCCAAGGCCACGGGCCAAGGCCAGGCCAAGGCCACGGGCTAAGGCCAGGGGCCAAGGCCATGCCAAGGCCACGGGCAAGGCCATGCCAAGGCCACGGGCCAAGGCCAGGCCAAGGCCACGGGCCAAGGCCATGCCAAGGCCACGGGCAAGGCCATGCCAAGGCCACGAGCAAGGCCAAGGCCACCGGCCAAGGCCACGGGCCAGGGCCAAGGCCACGGGCCAAGGCCACGGGCAAGGGCAAGGGCAAGGCCAAGGCCATGCCAAGGCCACGGGCCAAGGCCATGCCAAGGCCACGGGCCAAGGCCACGGGCCAAGGCCATGCCAAGGCCACGGGCCAAGGCCATGCCAAGGCCAAGGCCACGGGCCAAGGCCATGCCAAGGCCACGGGCAAGGGCAAGGGCAAGGCCATGCCAAGGCCACGGGCCAAGGCCATGCCAAGGCCACGGGCCAAGGCCAGGCCAAGGCCACGGGCAAGGCCAAGGCCAAGGCCAAGGCCACGGGCAAGGCAGAGGCCAAGGCCATGCGAAGGCCACGGGCCAAGGCCATGCCAAGGCCACGGGCAAGGCCAAGGCGAAGGTCATGCCAAGGCCACATGCCAAGGCCAGGCCAAGGCCACGGGCCAAGGCCAGGCCAAGGCCAGGGGCAAGGCCAAGGCCAAGGCCAAGGCCATGCCAAGGCCACGGGCCAAGGCCAGGCCAAGGCCAAGGCCATGCCAAGGCCACAAGCCAAGGCCATGCCAAGGCCACGGGCAAGGCCATGCCAAGGCCACGGGCCAAGGCCAAGGCCATGCCAAGGCCACGGGCCAAGGCCAGGCCAAGGCCAAGGCCATGCCAAGGCCACGGGCCAAGGCCATGCCAAGGCCACGGGCAAGGCCAAGGCCAAGGCCATGCCAAGGCCACGGGCCAAGGCCAAGGCCACGGGCCAAGGCCAAGGCCAGGCCAAGGCCACGGGCCAAGGCCATGCCAAGGCCAAGGCCAAGGCCACGGGCCAAGGCCAGGCCAAGGCCAAGGCCATGGCAAGGCCACGGGCCAAGGCCATGGCAAGGCCACGGGCAAGGGCAAGGCCAAGGCCAAGGCCACGGGCCAAGGCCACGGGCCAAGGCCATGCCAAGGCCACGGGCAAGGGCAAGGGCAAGGCCAAGGCCACGGGCCAAGGCCATGCCAAGGCCACGGGCCAAGGCCATGCCAAGGCCACGGGCAAGGCCAAGGCCAAGGCCATGCCAAGACCCCGGGCCAAGGCCAGGCCAAGGCCAAGGCCATGCCAAGGCCACGGGCAAGGGCAAGGGCAAGGCCATGCCAAGGCCACGGGCAAGGGCAAGGGCAAGGCCAAGGCCATGCCAAGGCCACGGGCCAAGGCCAGGCCAAGGCCAAGGCCATGCCAAGGCCACGGGCCAAGGCCATGCCAAGGCCAAGGCCAAGGCCATGCCAAGGCCACGGGCAAGGGCAAGGCCAAGGCCAAGGCCAGGCCAAGGCCACGGCCCAAGGCCATGCCAAGGCCACGGGCCAAGGCCATGCCAAGGCCACGGGCCAAGGCCATGCCAAGGCCACGGGCCAAGGCCATCCCATGGCCACGGGCAAGGCCAAGGCCAAGGCCATGCCAAGGCCACGGGCCAAGGCCAGGCCAAGGGCAAGGCCATGCCAAGGCCACGGGCAAGGGCAAGGGCAAGGCCATGCCAAGGCCACGGGCCAAGGCCACGGGCAAGGGCAAGGCCATGCCAAGGCCACGGGCCAAGGCCATGCCAAGGCCATGCCAAGGCCACGGGCCAAGGCCATGCCAAGGCCACGGGCCAAGGCCACGTGCCAAGGCCAGGCCATGCCAAGGCCACGGGCCAAGGCCAGGCCAAGGCCAAGGCCATGCCAAGGCCACGGGCAAGGGCAAGGCCATGCCAAGGCCACGGGCCAAGGCCATGCCAAGGCCATGGCCAAGGCCATGCCAAGGCCACGGGCCAAGGCCATGCCAAGGCCACGGGCAAGGGCAAGGCCAAGGCCAAGGCCTAGGCCATGGGCCAAGGCCACGGGCCAGGGCCATGCCAAGGCCACGGGCAAGGGCAAGGCCAAGGCCAAGGCCACGGGCCAAGGCCATGCCAAGGCCAAGGCCAAGGCCATTGCAAGGCCACGGGCCAAGGCCAAGGCCATGCCAAGGCCACGGGCCAAGGCCAGGCCAAGGCCAGGCCAAGGCCAAGGCCACGGGCCAAGGCCAGGCCAAGGCCAAGGCCATGCCAAGGCCACGGGCCAAGGCCATGCCAAGGCCAAGGCCAAGGCCATGCCAAGGCCACGGGCCAAGGCCAGGCCAAGGCCATGCCAAGGCCACGGGCAAGGCGAAGGCCAATGCCAAGGCCAAGGCCTTGCCAAGGCCACGGGCCAAGGCCAGGCCAAGGCCAAGGCCAAGGCCATGCCAAGGCCACGGGCAAGGCCAAGGCCACGGGCACGGGCAAGGCCAAGGGCAAGGCCACGGGCAACGCCAAGGCCACGGGCACGGGCAAGGCCAAGGGCAAGGCCACGGGCAACGCCAAGGCCACGGGCAACGCCAAGGCCAGGGCCACGGGCAAGGGCAAGGCCAAGGCCATGCCAAGGCCACGGGCAAGGGCAAGGCCAAGGCCACGGGCCAAGGCCACGGGCAAGGGCAAGGCCAAGGCCAAGGCCAAGGCCAAGGCAGCGTGTAAGGGCAAGGGCAAGGGCAAGGGCAAGGCCCCGTGCAAGGCCATGGCCAAGGCGAAGGCCGCGGGCAAGGGCCAGGGCCAAGGCCATGGCATGCCACCGCCTCGGTCGCTCTTTTTTAACATGATTCTTTTATATTCTTACCTAAACCATGCCACACAATTAAAAATGCCCTACAATTAATTTTAAATGTCATCCTCTATTTTTCTACTATTTTTCTAGAGTCTTTTGAATTTTTTACGCCTTTATTTGGACATAAAAACCAAAATAAAATAAATAAAAATTAAAAAAATGATGTAATAATTTCTATAATTACAAGTGCCTCGCCCTTTAATTATTGGAATTTTTCCATAATTTTTTGACAATTTTAAGTAATTTTTATTATTTTTTAATTATTAAAAACGAAATAAATTAAAATAAAATATTCCGGTGGCCAAATATTTTTTTTCTATTTTTTTTATGGTGTATTAAATTATTTCAAACAACTTTCATGTTGAAGTTTTGGCAAAAAAACATTACTTTTTTAAAAAACCCATTATGACTCCTCGAGCATGGTTGATGTTTCCTCCTGCCAGATTGAAAAGGGCTTAACAGGCTACTATAAGGGGGGGGCACCTCCCTTGCAGGCAAGGCCAGCACTAGCTATGCCGTGCCTGGGCCGCGGCCTGGCCGGCATGCACGCGGCCTGGACGCGGCCAGGCCGGCTCGGCCGCGGCTCGGGGGCGGCCAGGCTGCGGTCAGGCCGCGGCTCGGCCGCGGCTCGGGGGCGGCCAGGCCGCGGCCCGGCCGCGGCTCGGGCGCGGCCTGGCCGCGGCTCGGGCGTGGCTTTGGGGGCGGCCTTGGGCAGCCTGGACCGCGGCTCAGCCGCGGCCTACGGCGCGGCCTTTGGCGGCCTGAGACGCGGCGTGGGCAGCATGGCATGCGCGCGGCGTGCGCGCGGCGTGGGCGGATTGGCATGCCCGCGGCCTGGGCGCGGCCTGGGCGCGGCTCGGGCACGGCCTGCGCAACATGGCATGGCATGGCATGCGCGCGGCGTGGGCGGCCTGGGCAGCACGGCATGGCATGCGCGGGGCGGGGCGGCCTGGCCTGTGCGTAAACCGCGCGCGCCGTCTTTTGACCGCGGTGCGAGTGTTGCGCGCATGGTCGCGCACGCCTTTGCACGCCTTCGCACGCAACGCACGTCTAATGATAAGAACCGCAGCATGCCATGCCATGCCATGGCGAAGGCCAGCAGCCAAGCCAAAGCCAGCAGCATGCCATGCCAGCATGCCATGCCAAGGCCAAGGCAGCCAAGCAAAAGCCAGCAGCATGCGATGCCACGGCTTTGCCGGCAGCATGCCACGACACGTCCCTGGCCAGCAACGTGGAAGCTTGTTGCGAAAATTATGTCCCTCGGAAGTTGCCTGTTGCGAAAATTATGTCCCTCGAAAGTTGCGAAAATTAAGTCCCTCGGAAGCAGCCAAGCCAACGGCCGCAGCATGCCATGCCAAGGCGAAGGCCAGCCGCGTGCCATGCCAAGGCCAAGGCAGCCAAGCCAAAGCCAGCAGCATGCCATGCCAAGGCCAAGGCAGGCCAGCCAAAGCCAGCAGCACGCCATGCCCAGGCCATGGCCAGCAGCATGCCATGCCAAGGCCAAGGCAGCCAAGCCAAAGCCAGCAGCATGCCATGCCAAGGCCAAGGCCAGCAGCATGCCATGCCAAGGCCAAGGCAGGCAAGCCAAAGCCAGCAGCATGCCATGCCCAGGCCAAGGCGAGCAGCATGCCATGCCAAGGCCAAGGCAGCCAAGCCAAAGCCAGCAGCATGCCATGCCAAGGCCATGGCCAGCAGCATGCCATGCCACGGCCAAGGCAGCCCAGCCAAAGCCAGCAGCATGCCATGCCCAGCAGCATGCCATGCCAAGGCCAAGGCAGGCAAGCCAAAGCCAGCAGCATGCCATGCCAAGGCCAAGGCCAGCAGCATGCCATGCCAAGGCCAAGGCAGGCAAGCCAAAGCCAGCAGCATGCCATACCCAGGCCAAGGCGAGCTGCATGCCATGCCATGGCCAAGGCAGCCAAACCAAAGCCAGCAACATGCCATGCCAAGGCCACGGCCAGCAGCATGCCATGCCACGGCCAAGGCAGCCCAGCCAAAGCCAGCAGCATGCCATGCCCAGGCCATGGCCAGCAGCATGCCATGCCAAGCCAAGCAGGCAAGCCAAAGCCAGCAGCATGCCATGCCAAGGCCAAGGCAGGCAAGCCAAAGCCAGCAGCATGCCATGCCAAGGCCAAGGCAGGCAAGCCAAAGCCAGCAGCATGCCATGCCAAGGCCAAGGCCAGCAGCATGCCATGCCAAGGCCAAGGCAGGCAAGCCAAAGCCAGCAGCATGCCATGCCCAGGCCAAGGCGAGCAGCATGCCATGCCAAGGCCAAGGCAGCCAAGCCAAAGCCAGCAGCATGCCATGCCAAGGCCACGGCCAGCAGCATGCCATGCCACGCCAAGGAAGCCCAGCCAAAGCCAGCGGCATGCCATGCCCAGGCCATGGCCAGCACATGCCATGCCAAGGCCAAGGCAAGCAAGCCAAAGCCAGCAGCAGCCATGCCAAGCCAAGGCCAGCAGCATGCCATGCCAAGGCCAAGGCAGGCAAGCCAAAGCCAGCAGCATGCCATGCCCATGCCCAGGCCAAGGCGAGCAGCATGACATGCCAAGGCCAAGGCAGCCAAGCCAAAGCCAGCAGCATGCCATGCCAAGGCCATGGCCAGCAGCATGCCATGCCACGGCCAAGGCAGCCCAGCCAAAGCCAGCAGCATGCCATGCCAGGCCATGGCAGCAGCATGCCATGCCAAGGCCAAGGCAGGCAACAAAGCCAGCAGTGCCATGCCAAGGCCAGGGCCAGCAGCATGCCATGCCAAGGGCAAGGCAGGCAAGCCAAAGCCAGCAGCATGCCATGCCCAGGCCAAGGCGAGCAGCATGCCATGCCAAGGCCAAGGCAGGCAAGCCAAAGCCAGCAGCATGCAATGCCCAGGCCATGGCCAGCAGCATGCCATGCCAAGGCCAAGGCAGGCAAGCCAAGGCCAGCAGCATGCCATGCCAAGGCCAAGGCCAGCAGCATGCCATGCCAAGGCCAAGGCAGGCAAGCCAAAGCCAGCAGCATGCGATGCCCAGGCCAAGGCGAGCAGCATGCCATGCCAAGGCCAAGGCAGCCAAGCCAAAGCCAGCGGCATGCGATGCCATGCCCATGGCCAGCAGCATGCCATGCCACGGCCAAGGCAGCCCAGCCAAAGCCAGCAGCATGCCATGCCCAGGCCATGGCCAGCAGCATGCCATCCCAAGGCCAAGGCAGGCAAGCCAAAGCCAGCAGCATGCCATGCCAAGGCCAAGGCCAGCAGCATGCGATGCCAAGGCCAAGGCAGGCATGCCAAAGCCAGCAGCATGCCATGCCAGGCCAAGGCGAGCAGCATGCCATGCCAAGGCCAAGGCAGCCAAGCCAAAGCCAGCAGCATGCCATGCCAAGGCCATGTCCACAGCATGCCATGCCACGGCCAACGCAGCGAAGCCAAAGCCAGCAGCATGCGATGCCAAGGCCGTGGCCAGCAGCATGCCATGCCACGGCCAAGGCAGCCCAGCCAAAGCCAGCAGCATGCCATGCCCAGGCCATGGCCAGCAGCATGCCATGCCAAGGCCAAGGCAGGCAAGCCAAAGCCAGCAGCATGCCATGCCAAGGGCAAGGCCAGCAGCATGCCATGCCAAGGCCAAGGCAGGCAAGCCAAAGCCAGCAGCATGCCATGCCCAGGCCAAGGCGAGCAGCATGCCATGCCAAGGCCAAGGCAGGCAAGCCAAAGCCAGCAGCATGCCATGCCCAGGCCAAGGCCAGCAGCATGCCATGCCAAGGCCAAGGCAGCCAAGCCAAAGCCAGCAGCATGCGATGCCAAGGCCAAGGCCAGCAGCATGCCATGCCAAGGCCAAGGCAGCGCAGCCAAAGCCAGCAGCATGCCATGCCCAGGCCAGGGCCAGCAGCATGCCATGCCAAGGCCAAGGCAGGCAAGCCAAAGCCAGCCGCATGCCATGCCAAGGCCAAGGCCAGCAGCATGCCATGCCAAGGCCAAGGCAGGCAAGCCAAAGCCAGCAACATGCCATGCCCAGGCCAAGGCCAGCAGCATGCCATGCCAAGGCCAAGGCCAAGGCCAGCAGCATGCCATGCCAAGGCCAAGGCAGCCAAGCCAAAGCCAGCAGCATGCCATGCCAAGGCCATGGCCAGCAGCATGCCATGCCACGGCCAAGGCAGCCTAGCCAAAGCCAGCTGCATGCCAAGGCCAAGGCCAGGAGCATGCCATGCCAAGGCCAAGGCAGGCCAGCCAAAGCCAGCAGCATGCCATGCCAAGGCCAAGGCCAGCAGCATGCCATGCGATGGCTAAGGCAGGCAAGCCAAAGCCAGCAGCATGCCATGCCCAGGCCAAGGCCAGCAGCATGCCATGCCAAGGCCAAGGCAGCCAAGCCAAAGCCAGCAGCATGCCATGCCAAGGCCATGGCCAGCAGCATGCCATGCCACGGCCAAGGCAGCCCAGCCAAAGCCAGCAGCATGCCATGCCCAGGCCATGGCCAGCAGCATGCCATGCCAAGGCCAAGGCAAGCCAAAGCCAGCAGCATGCCATGCCAAGGCCAAGGCAGGCAAGCCAAAGCCAGCAGCATGCCATGCCACGGCCAAGGCAGCCCAGCCAAAGCCAGCAGCATGCCATGCCAAGGCCATGGCCAGCAGCATGCCATGCCACGGCCATGGCAGCCCAGCCAAAGCCAGCAGCATGCCATGCAAAGGCCATGGCCAGCAGCATGCCATGCCAAGGCCAAGGCAGCCAAGCCAAGGCCAAGGCAGCCAAGCCAAGGCCATGGCCAGCAGCATGCCATGCCACGGCCAAGGCAGGCAAGCCAAAGCCAGCAGCATGCCATGCCAAGGCCAAGGCGGGCAAGCCAAATCCAGCAGCATGCCATGCCCAGGCCAAGGCCAGCAGCATGCCATGCCAAGGCCGAGGCAGCCAAGCCATGGCCAGCAGCATGCCATGCCATGGCCAGCAGCATGCCATGCCAAGGCCAAGGCCAGCTGCATGCCATGCCATGGCCAAGGCTGCCAAGCCAAAGCCAGCATCTTGCCATGCCAAGGCGAAGGCAGCCCAGCCAAAGCCAGCAGCATGCCCTGCCACGGCCTTGGCCAGCAGCATGCCATGCGACGGCCTTGGCCAGCAACAAGGATGCCTGTTGCGAAAATTTTGTCCCTCGAAAGTTGCTTGTTGCCTTTGTCATTTCCAGTCGCGCTAAGAATAGCAGCCAAGGCCACCCGGCCAAGGCCAAGACCAAGGGCTAGGCCAAGGCCATGGACGCGCCGCCAAGGCCAATGCCGCTTGCCTTGGTCATGTGATAGCCTTTGCCAAGCTGGCATCATGCCATGCCATAGCCTTGGCCAGCAGCATGCCATGCATGCCACTGCCAACAGCTTGCAATGCCAATGCCTTGGCCAGCAGCATGCCCTGCCACGGCCTTGTCCAGCAACTTGGCACGGCATGGCCTTGGTCGAGAACATCGTATGCCACGGCCTTGGCAAGCAGTCCTTGTCCCTCGGGTAATTGCCATTACATTTCGCTTTTGACTTACATACAAGTTGCCCTGCGAAATGCATGTCCCCCGGGTAATAGCCATTTGGTTGGCTTTGACTTGCGAACGTGTTTGCCAGTGCTTTCCCAGTGCAAGCTTGTTGCGAAAAGTATGTCTGTCCCTCGGAAGTTGCCTGTTGCGTTTGTTATTTGTATTCGCGCTAACCGATGCTTGCTCGGCTTCTCTAAGTGTTTTTGCACGTTCGTCGGGCTTCTCAGTCCTTCGGGGTGCGATTCGCATTTTTTAATTATATTTACTAGTGCCTCACCCAATAATTATTGGAATTTTTCCATAATTTTTTGACTATTTTTATTAATTTTTATTATTTTTTAAGTATTAAAATCGAAATAAATTAAAATAAAATATTTCCGGTGGCCAAATATTTTTTTTCAATTTTTTTTATGGTGTATTAAATTATTTCCTACAACTTTCATGTTGAAAGTTTTGGCAAAAAACCATTACTTTTTAAAAAAACCCCATTATGACTCCTCGAGCATGGTTGATGTTTCCTCCTGTCAGATGAAAAAGGGCTTAACAAGCTACTATAAGGGGGGGGCACCTCCCTTAAGGCTGGCCAGCAAGGCCATGCCACAGGCCACGCCTATGCCTAGGTGGGCGCTTTGCACATGCCATCGCTTGGCTTGTGGCATTGAAACTACATAGCCAAGCACGGAATGTGTCGAGTGGCGGCCCGCGGTGGTGGCGGTGGTACGTCGACCTTGGCCAGCATGGCATGCCACAGCCTTGGCCAGCAGCATGCCATGCCCTGGCCTTTGCAAGCATGCCATGCCACGGCCTTGGCCAGCAGCATGCCATGCCACAGCCTTGGCCAGCATGTCATGCCACGGCCTCGGCCAGCAGCATGCCATGCCAACGCCTCGGCCAGCAGCATGCCATGCCACCGCCTTGGCCAGCAGCATGCCATGCTCGACCTCGGCAAGCATGTCATGCCACGGCCTCGGCCAGCAGCATGCCATGCCAAAGCCTCGACCAGCAGCATGATGCCTAGTCCTTGGCCAGCAGCAAGCCATGCCACAGCCTTGGCCAGCAAAATGGCACGCCAACGCCTTGGCCAGCAGCATGCCATGCCCCGGCCTTGGCAAGCATGTCATGCCACGGCCTTGGCCAGCAGCATGTCATGCCACGGCCTCGGCCAGCAGCATGCCATGCCAAAGCCTCGACCAGCAGCATGATGCCTAGTCCTTGGCCAGCAGCAAGCCATGCCCCACAGCCTTGGCCAGCAAAATGGCATGCTAAAAGCCTTGGCCAGCAGCATGCCATGCCACAGCCTTGGCCAGCAGCATGCCATGCCCCGGCCTTGGCAAGCATGTCATGCCACGGCCTTGGCCAGCAGCATGCCATGCCCGACCTTGGCAAGCATGTCATGCCACGGCCTCGGCCAGCAGCATGCCATGCCAAAGCCTCGGCCAGCAACATGCCATGCCACAGCCTCGGCCAGAAGCACGCCATGCCAAAGCCTCGACCAGCAGCATAATGCCTAGTCCTTGGCCAGCAGCATGCCATGCCACGGCCTTGGCCAGCAGCATGCCATGCCAACGCCTTGGCCAGTAGCATGCCTTGCCACGGCCTTGTCCAGCATCATGGCATGGCATTGGCCAACAGCATATCATGCCATGTCCCTCGGGTAATTGCCATTAGGTTTGGCTTTGACTTACGTACAAGTTGCCTTGCAAAATGCATGTCCCTCGGTTAAATTGCCATTTGGTTGGCTTTGACGTGCGAACGAGTTGCCTGTGCTTTCCTAGTGGAAGCTTGTTGCGAAAAGTATGTCCCTCGAAAGTTGCCTGTTGCGTTTGTTATTTGCATTCGCGCTAACCGGTGCTTGCTCGGCTTCTCTAAATGTTTTTGCGCGTTCGTCGGGCTTCTTAGTCCTTCGGGGGGCGATTCGTTTTGGGGGGCTGGTGCACAGTGTACGTCGTGGCGCGTGAGTTGTGCTTTGGTTTGTGCGAGTCGGACGGATCCCTGCCTGTGCAGCGAACTCCGCTGGTGCATTCCTCGATGTCCCTCGGGTAATTGCCTTTAGGTTGTCTTCGACTCGCCTTCGAGTTGCCTGCGCTTTCCTAGTGGAAGGTGCCTTGCAAAAAGCGTGACCCTCGGGTAATTGCTAATTTGGTTGGCTTTGACGTGCGAACGAGTTGCCTGTGCTTTCCTAGTGGAAGCTTGTTGCGAAAAGTATGTCCCTCGAGAGTTGCCTGCTGCGTTTGTTATTTGCATTCGCGTTAACCGGTGCTTGCTCGGCTTCTCTAAATGTTTTCGCGCGTTCGTCGGGCTTCTTAGTCCTTCGGGGGGTGATTCGTTTTGGGGGGGCTGGTGCACAGTGTACGTCGTGGCGCGTGAGTTGTGTTTGGTTTGTGCGAGTTGGACGGATCCCTGCCTGTGCAGCGAACTCCACTGGTGCATTCCTCGATGTCCCTCGGGTAAATGCCTTTAGGTTGTCTTCGACCCGCCTTCGAGTTGCCTGCGCTTCCCTTGTGGAAGGTGCCTTGCGAAAAGCATGTCCCTCGGGTAATTGCCATTTTGTTGGCTTTGACTTGCGAACGAGCTGCCTATGCTTTCCAAGTGGAAGCTTGTTGCGAAAAGTATGTCCCCCGGAAGTTGTTGCCTGTTGCCTTTGTTACTTGCAGTCGCGCTAACCGGTGCTTGCTCGGCTTCTCTGAATGTTCTCGCACGTTCGTCTGGCTTCTTAGTCCTTCGGGGTGTGATTCGTTTCGGGCGGCTGGTGCGTAGTGTACGTCGTGGCGCGTGAGTTGTGTTTGGTTTGTGTGAGTTGGATGGATCCCTGTGCAGCGAACTCCTCTGGTGCATTCCTCTTCATTTGGGCTCGGGGCAAATTTTGCCTTCCGCCTCGCGTGGGTTCCTGTGTTGCCTACCTAAAGAAAAGGAATTCGGTCCGTATCCTGCGCCTATGTTCGTCTCGCCACCTCGTGGCGCTGGGGGAACCCCAAAGTATCTCCCGCGTTCCGTGCCGTCCCCTCACGTTGCCGTGTCGGCGGCATGGCCCGCTGTAGACGCGCCCGCGGGCTTCACTCTACAGTTCGGACTCCCTTTTGTGTGTTGCGGTTCGTAGTCTGAACCAAAGAGTCCACCTCTGGCAAATCGTTTTGAGAAAACAGATTTTTGAAAAAGTAGTGCCAAACATGGACTGCTTTGCCAGATTACAGAGTCGCCACCTAAATATTTTTAAAATGGGGAATTTAGGAAACCCCGACTCGGCGCCGAAGGCCACATGTCCGTCATCACCAAAGTGACTTGGCTCGGGAGCTTGGGTACGATCGGGGAAGGTCAGCTATGAGCACCCCCTTTCGCCCGGTCCGAAGACCGGCCTCTACTAACCGTGATATCCTTTTTTGAAAACATTACATGCTCTTATTCCAATTATTAGCCTAGAATTACTATGTTATGCGCGCAGCAAACAAGTATAGACTAGATCGCCTAATTTGGAAATAAGCATTGCATATCCGTTTTTTTGAAAATGCTTTCGAATTTGCTACTCGCAAGTAGGCTAAAATACGGATTTCAATGAGTTTGTTCCAACTCAAACAATCCAACCTTCACCCACAGGCATTCAAACAGTTTATCTCATGTAAGCATTTAGCCGCATGGTAAGCATACTGTCATGTTAACATTCACATGCATGCGAAGTGCTAAAGCATAAAAACTTACATCGTACTCCGTGCCAAAAACAATGACCCGGTTAGCAAACATGCATGACCTAGTTCATGTTAAGTGGCTAATGCAACACAAGCATAGATGCAATCTAGAGTAGGCTCGGCTAACCCTAAACATGGCATGTGAAGTGCGCGAGTAGCACGTATTCAATTTGGAATTGAAAATACGATGCAGTTTGTATGATGTACCGAGCCCAGTGCATGTAAACAAATGCATGGATGCACGCATGCATTGCATAAGGTATGCTAAAATAAACGTGCCCTAATCTACCATCATAAGCGGGTAAATAAAAGGGATAGAAAGAAATGGGGGTTGGAAGACATACACCCACTCACCCACACTTATTACAAATTCGCCCTCACTCGGAGGGACCAAAATAATATACAAATTAATTAACTACGCAAGCTAATTAAATATTACAAATTAACTAAATTAACAAATTTAATTAAGCAGTAAACCCCGGGGAGAGGGCCGGATGTGGTGCGCGCCGGGATTCGCTCAGAATTGCACTGTCATGCAAGTGTGCCTCTGTTTTCCCTGCTATCCTCCTCTGAAAATTACCAAAATCCCAGGAATGCCTCTCAGGGTACTGGGGAGTACCACCGGCTGGGGTATAACACCACCGGCTGAGGGATGTGGTCACCGGCACTGAGTGAAGCCATCGGCTGCCAATTCACTGCCGGTTGGCACTAAACAGTGCCGGTCGGCACAAAATGCCTGCAAAACCTGCAACTCACAGCAGCA
>JAPPVO010002277.1:0-42438 GCA_030407325.1 Camellia japonica
AGTATCACATAAAGGCCAAATTAGCAGATCAAAATAGAATATTGCTGCACTAGAAGAAAAATTTTATACAAATTTTTATTCTGATATGTAACGAGTGCAATTTTTAGACAAGTAATCAAATATGAATAATTGAAAATGATTACCGTGTTATATAGATATCAGTTTTGTTTTTGAAATTGGACAGTTTTAGGATCTATATTGTCAAAATCCCGCCACAAAACTAAGTAATTGAGTTGTAATTTTTTATGTTTTTTTTGCCTTCCTCGCTCGAGCCAGGAAGTCCTCGCTCGAGCGAAGGACTGTGTCCAGCATAAAACTGAAGGTGATGAATGTGCGCTCGAGCATGGTATTGGTGGATCGAGCGAAGGTCTATGCTCGCTCGAGCGAATATGAAGGTGGCTCGAGCGAAGAATTGCTTCCATACAAAAACCTGAAGGTATTGTTTCCTCGCTCGAGCGAAGAGTTCGTGGCTCGAGCGAGGTCACTAGTAGAAATCACGCGAGATACACTACTCGCTCGAGCGAGAGGAGCCTCGCTCGAGCGAGCTTCAGAATCGGGAATTTCTAGTAACTGGTTTCTTTCAGGATTGGGACTCTTTTTGGTTTTCTATAAGTAGATGGTTTCTCCTAAAACCAATCTAACTTTTTCTAGATCAGATCCAAGAGTTCTAGAGTTTGGTTTGAAGGTTTCTTGAAAGTTGATGAGTTTTTTTGATGTTTCTTGAGAGAGTTCTAAAACTCATGAGTTGAAATTCATACAAAAGAGGTTGATACTTAATATTCAGAGTATTCTCTCGGTGGAATCCGAAGATCTTTACGTAAAGTTTCAAAAAGGTGTTTGTTTCTTTACGTAGTCGTTAATTCGAAAGTGAAGTTGAGGTGTGGAACCAACTTCAGAATCAGTTCCGTGGCGAAGGGTGGTTGATGAAGAGTTACAGAAGATTCAGAGACAAATTGACTAGGTTGGGTAATTTGTATGGTTTCTTTGTAACCTTGTAGTCCTTCTTCTGTAGTGGATTGATTAGTGGCGGTTCGCCCGTGGTTTTTGATTACAATTGAAGGTTCTTCAATTGTGATTTTTCACGTAAAAAATCACTTGTGTTGATTTATTATTTATTCCTAAAAACAAACAAACTAAAATACACTCTCGTAAGTGCTTGATGATTTAGATTGAGTGTTTTGGAATTTTGAGTTTTGGAATATTTTAAATCTTATCTAATCACGAATCACATAGGATTTTCAATATAGGTAGTTGGTCCATCAAAGGTGGGAGCATGATGCAAGTTCTGAGCGGGCTGATTCCGAAGGTTTTGGAAGAGGTTGAGAAACCGTGGACCAAAATGCCATGAAAGCACTATCCCATCTTCACCAGATTCAGGTTCTTCGGGTTCTTGCTCCGACCCGCTTTCATCATCCCAAGTTACGGTGTAGACTTCTTCCGATTCTTCTTCGTAGGACATTCAAGGGATATATGGCCAAACCCTTGACATTCAAAGCACTTGACCCTGACCCCTAACAACTTCTTTTCAGTAGTTTGAGCTAATTTTGGTGGAAAGGTTTGGGTTTGTCATTACTCTTCTCTTTGTTTTGATAGGGGCTCTGAAATTAGGCTTCTTTTTCAAAAATTTTTTAAACTGTTTGTAGCATAGCCGTATCTCAGACTCTAAATCAAATTCAGTATCCGGAGGTTTTGCAGTCTAATGAGTACTAGTGAAAGCCTACTTTCTTTTGCTTTTTCTTGGAAATTTGGTGGGCTTCATAAGTCTGCAAATTTCCAACCAATTGATCGAGCTTGAGGGTATCAAACATTTTGAGCCTCCTCAATGGCTGTCACCTTTGATTGGAACCTCTCGGGAAGAGACCTCAAAAATTTTCCCAACAATTTTAGCTTCCGGGATTTTTTCACCGAGAGTGAAAACAGGAATTCACGATATCACTGAGTTTTGCATAGAAATCATCAAACGTCTCATCGTCCCGCTAAAAAGGGTTTCAAAGGCGGAGGTGAGACGTTGAAGTTTTGACCTTTTGACAGAGGTAGTACCTTCGTGAATTGTTTCAAGGATATCCCACGCCTCTTTGCTATTTCACACGTGCAAATTCGACGGAATTTTCAGGTGTGACAGAGCAAAAGAGGGAGTTGAGAGCCTTGCTGTTCCAATCGAGTTCTGATAGTCAGTTGTGTCCCATTTATCAAGGGGTTTAGGAATATCAATGCCATCAATGGTGACAATAGTTCACTCACCCAAAGACTAGCAGTGCCAAACTTTCTCATCGATGGATTTTAAAAATGCTCTCATCCGAGCTTTCCCAATAAGAATATGTACCGTCAAGTAAAGGGGGTCTATGAGTTGAGTTACCTTCACGAATAGAATCCATAAGACTAATCACACAAAATCACACTCCTATTGTATTCATCATCGCCTTCCATTGATCTTCCCGAAATGATTGTTCTTAAAATGATTGGAGTCTTTGAGGGTAGAAAATCTTTAGGGCTGCCTTATGGGTGTTTTCTTCACCGTTTTCTCACTTCTCTTGGTGTCCCTGTTTTTGAAGATGACGAGTTTGCTTCTCCTGTCAAACCCATTACTAAACTCACCGTCTCACAGAGTCAGGCCCATGTTAGGGGGAGTGGCTCCGGGGCTGGGGGTTCTCATACAGGTGGTCCCGGCGCTGTGGGTGATGATGATCCTCTTGCCGAGGAGGAGGAGGTTGAGGCTGCCCATGCAGGACCAGCAGCGGATACTCATGATTTGGATCCAGCTCTTGCACGTCGTCTTGACCATATCGATGCCCGCCTTGATGAGCACAGTGCTATGTTGTCCCAGATTTTATCTCTTCTTCAGCTGCAGCATCCTCCACCATCTTCCTAGTGGTTGTTTTTCTTGGTTTGTTTTCTCTTTACTTTTGTTTTTCCCGGACAAAAAGGGGGAGATATATATGATGGATGTATATGTTGGATATTGGATATATATGATGGGTATATTTTGGATATTGGATATATATGATGGATGTATATGTTGGATATATTTTTGAGGAACATATATGTCTGGATGTATCTAATGGTTTTGATCTGCAGGATTGGTTGTGTTTGAGGAACATATATGTCTGGATGTATCTAATGGTTTTCATCTGCAGGATTGGTTGTGCTTGAGGAATGCATGCTTATGTTGGTTTCTTTACATTGAGGAATGCATGCTTATGTTGGTTTCTTTACAGCTCAACGGTTGTTGGTTTATTTATACAGCTCAATGATTGGATGGTTTTCAAGTTTGGATTCATTGTTTTCTTTTCATCGAGTTGTAGTTTATTAGGTCATTAGTTGAGTTGTAATTGTTTTAGTTAGATCTTTTGGTCAGGACTATTGTTTAAAAAGTTAGATCTTTTGGTCAGGACTATTGTTTAAAAAGTTTTGTCCGGGTATTGACAAAGGGGGAGATTGTTAGGATCTATATTGTCAAAATCCCGCGCACAAAACTAAGTAATTGAGTTGTAATTTTTATGTGTTTTTTTGCCTTCCTCGCTCGAGCCAGGAAGTCCTCGCTCGAGCGAAGGACTGTGTCCAGCATAAAACCTGAAGGTGATGAATGTGCGCTCGAGCATGGTATTGGTGGATCGAGCGAAGGTCTATGCTCGCTCGAGCGAATATGAAGGTGGCTCGAGCGAAGAATTGCTTCCATACAAAAACCTGAAGGTATTGTTTCCTCGCTCGAGCGAAGAGTTCGTGGCTCGAGCGAGGTCACTAGTAGAAATCACGCGAGATACACTCCTCGCTCGAGCGAGAGGAGCCTCGCTCGAGCGAGCTTCAGAATCCGGGAATTTTCTAGTAACTGGTTTCTTTCAGGATTGGGACTCTTTTTGGTTTTCTATAAGTAGATGGTTTCTCCTAAAACCAATCTAACTTTTTCTAGATCAGATCCAAGAGTTCTAGAGTTTGGTTTGAAGTTTTCCTCTGAAAGTTTGATGAGTTTTCTTTGATGTTCTTGAGAGAGTTCTAAAACTCATGAGTTGAAATTCATACATCAAAGAGGTTGATACTTAATATTCAAGAGTATTCTCTTCGGTGGAATCCGAAGATCTTTACGTAAAGTTTCAAAAGGTGTTTGTTTCTTTACGTAGTCGTTAATTCGACAAGTGAAGTTGAGGTGTGGAACCAACTTCAGAATCAGTTCCGTGGCGAAGGCGTGGTGAAAGAGTTACAGAAGATTCAGAGACAAATTGACTAGGTTGGGTAATTTGTATGGTTTCTTTGTAACCTTGTAGTCCTTCTGTAGTGGATTGATTAGTGGCGGTTCGCCGTGGTTTTTGATTACAATTGAAGGTTCTTCAATTGTGATTTTCCACGTAAAAAATCACTTGTGTTGATTTATTATTTATTCCTAAAAAACAAACAAACTAAAATCACTCTCGTAAGTGCTTGATGATTTTAGATTGAGTGTTTTGGAATTTGAGTTTTGGAATATTTTAAATCTTTATCTAATCACGAATCACATAGGATTTTCAATGGACAGGAAGACACTGAGATAGTAACTTGAAATGAGTATAGAAGCGTACTCTTCTCAATAGGTGTATATATATAAGAAAAGAGAGTCAAGGAAGTTCATATATCGTGTCGATGCTAGGGAAAAAAAACATGAAATAATATTAATTAAAAAAATAAATAAATAACTAGTAAACAATAAGATGCAGTTGCTTAATTATAGTATTTTTAACCAAGTTAATGGAGAAACACAACAAAGAAATTGTGCACATGTTGAATCGGTTATAATAAAAAAAAAAAAATTTATATGCCGAAATCAAATTTTGATTCTTTCAAACATGCCACTTAGCGACCTTTGTAGTTGCTTAAAATTCTTCACACACCATAAACATGTAATATTAATTGATTTTTGATTTTGGTATTCTCACCCTCAGATTTGTGAGTGGCTTGACCACAGAATGTGGATCTTTAACAACACTTATGTTAGTTCATAGCTTTTATTAACAATCAACATGCTTGCATCATAGCAGAAGCTATGACCATGGATTTTAATGTTGATTCTTTCAAACATGCCACTTAGCGACCTTTGGAGTTGCTTAAAATTCTTCACACCATAAACATGTAATATTAATTGATTTTTGATTTTGGTATTCTCACCCTCAGATTTGTGAGTGGCTTGACCACAGAATGTGGATCTTTAACAACACTTATGTTAGTTCATAGCTTTTATTAACAATCAACATGCTTGCATCATAGCGAAGCTATGACCATGGATTTTAATGTTCTTCATATCTTTGTTAAGGCTGGTGGAGATTCTTTAGCCTTTATGATGAAGACTTTTGCCTAATTCATTTTTTTATTTTCTGAATTTGATTTGGCAAGAGTTGAAAGGAGTTTGAAATGCTAAACAACTAAGAAAATCCCTCAAGCAAAAGTACTCTGATTGAAGTTATCTGTTGAAAATAGAAAGATAGTTGATGTGTTTAGTGTTAATACTCAATGTGACTTGGAAATTGCTACTGGTTCATGTAAAAATGAAATTCTCTTTCTTTCTCCAGCTTATATTATTGTTTTTGTTCCATGATGCAGGAGATGAGATGACTCGAGTTTTCTGGAAATCGATAAAGGATAAGGTAGTATACTTCCTTAGTTCATTTTTGTATACTGATATGCTTTCACGTTTTTCCCCCTTTTGTTTTAAATACTGAAACAGTTGCTTATATTTATAAATTATAATTTTGTTGATATATTGCAGCTTATTTTCCCCTTGTGGAGTTGGATATAAATATTTTGACCTTGGTCTTCCTCACCGTGATGCCACTGATGATGAAGTTACTGTTGAAAGTGTAGAAGCTACTCTTAAGTAAGATTTTTCAGAAGTTCTGAACCAACTACTTCCTCCCTCTCTCTCTCTCTCTCTCTCTCTCTCTCTCTCTCTCTCTCACCATTACCATTTTTGCTCTGGTTAAAATTTTTGGGTTGTGAACTGCTTTCCTGTGTTGGTGAACTTGGTAGTGGTTCATGATTTGTAACTGTTAATTGTATGATGTATTCATTGTTGACAGCCTATTATTATTGGCACTTGCTGCAGGCACAGTCTTCAGAGAACCAATTATTTGAAAAATGTCCCTCGGCTCATCCCAGGTACGTAATATGATTGCATTGCTGCTTTCATTCTCTTGTATGATATAGTAGTGCAATAATATTGCTATTGTTTTCAGGGTGGACAAAGCCTATATGCATTGGAAGGCATGCATTTGGAGATCAATACAAAGCAACTGATGCAGTTATCAAAGGACCTGGAAAACTCAAGTTGGTGTTTGGTAAAAAAAAATTCTCCCAACGTTATTTTGTTACTTCCTTGTTCCTAGGTTTTAATGAATTGTGTTTATGATAAAAGGTGCTCAACATGTATGCAGTACCAGAAGGAAAAGATGAAAAGATGGAGTTGGAGGTTTACAACTTTACCGGTGCTGGGGGTGTAGCTTTGTCTATGTACAACACTGATGAGGTTTGAGTTTGCAAATTCTTTCGTGGTATGTTGAAGTTGCTTTCTAGATTGCGGCGGGTAACTAAATTTACTTTTCTATCTTGAAACACAATCCATTCAAGCTTTTGCTGAGGCTTCAATGAACACTGCTTACCAGAAAAAGTGGCCTCTTTATCTTAGCACAAAGAATACTATTCTTAAGAAATATGACGGAAGGTATGCAACTTGCTTGCTTGGCTTGTTATATTTGTATTATCTTTCTTTCTTTTTCATTTTTTTAATTGCCTTGTGCACTTCTAATCTTGTGGCAACTCCTGGGGAGCTTGTTGATTTGATTTGGTTCACTCTCATGTCTAAACTTGTCCTAATGTTGCTGCATCCATGTTTTCGGACACCTATTTTCACTATGTGTGTAACCTTGTTCTTATTCTCTCTTTTTACTGAAGATTCAAGGACATATTTCAAGAAGTGTATGAAGCCAACTGGAAATCAAAGTATGAGACTGCTGGGATATGGTGAGTAGACTATTCAATCCAAGCACGTTTTTCAGTTTCTGGTAAATGCCTTACATCATGGATTTGAAATGATTAAATTGATAGGTATGAACACCGTCTCATTGATGATATGGTTGCTTATGCCCTTAAGAGCGAAGGAGGTTATGTATGGGCATGCAAAAACTATGATGGAGATGTGCAGAGTGATTTCTTAGCACAAGGTTTGTATTTTGAAACTTCAGGACCTCAAAGTAACAACAATTATGCATATCCTTGTAATTCTGTGACTTTACTTTTTGGACCTGAATGGAATGGGTTACTGAATGATGTGCAGAGGTGTTGTGCATGCTATGGTGCTTTTGAGCAGCAGATTGTTTTGCAGGTTCCATGGGCATAGGTGCAATGTGGTGATGTGGAATTTGAAAAGAAAATCGATGAGAAGATTGACTAGTTCATCGATAGAGTGGAGAAACACCCAAGCAAGAAAATTGATGAAAAGATTGGCCAGTTCTAGATTGTATTTTTTTTCATAAAAGAACTTTTCCAAATTTTTAGTTGTAATAACTCACGTATGGCTCCAATTTTGAGACTCAAATGGCATGTTCAATTAAACTACAATGCTATACTATTTGAATTCTTGTCATTGCTATTCTTAGAGTGCTTAACGCTACACTTTTTGTTTTTTTTTTTTTTTTTTTTTTTGCGACGGTAACAAGATGGTCGCCAAAAATCATGTTAGTGTTTTTCTTTGTTTTTTTGCGACGGCAAAATAGCAGTCGCCATAAGTAGTTTAGGCGGTCGCAAATAATTTGCGACCGTTGCTTTGCCGTCGCAAAAAGATTTGCCACCCCCACATTCGCGACCTCCATTTGCCGTCGCATGAGCCGTCGCAAAAAGTCTTTTGTGACTGTTTTTATTATTTGCGACGGTTTAATAGCGGTCGCAAAAAGTGTTTTTTTAGTAGTGTTATAAATAATTTTTCCTAAATCTAAAAGAAATAAAGTGTAATTTATCCTAAAAATAAAAGAACCGCGTCCACAGAGTTATCAAACACGTATTCGGTTTGATCAAGATTATTGGTTTGGTACAATGTAATGGCCCACTGCTCTTATTTTCTTGCCCATTTTTCACGATAAGAAAAAGTTGTATGTATCCTCACCCCCTCCTTTTGATTTTGTGGTGGATGCAAGGATTTGGAGTAACTTTTGTACGTTTATATTAAAAGTTTCATAAAGATCAAAACCGACCACCACGAAAAAAGGGCCTGCTTTGTCATTGAAATTATTATTGTTATAGAAATTTTCTCAAAAAAACTTTATTAATCTAAATACTCATTATGTTACTGGCCCTTTTTTGGCTCGAAAATGGCCACTAATCTCGGCGGCATTGTTTGGGTGACATTTCTTTCATTATGTAAATATTGAAAATGAATTTATTCACATATTTTTTGAGTGTGTAAACAATGCATGAATTTTTATTAGTTTAAAATAGTAGGTCCCATATTAAAAAGGTGAATTGGTAAAAAAATCTATTTTTATGAGGCCATATGTTATTTACGCCTCGTTTAGGAACATGCTATTTTAGTAACTTTTTAGTTTTTTGACTAAAATATGAGATAAAAAAAAACTAGTATATTCGGGGTGACTTTTTGACTTTTTACGAAAAGATGTGCAAAAAGTAGAGAGAAAAAAGAATCTTTGACTTTTTGGTATAGGTTATAGGCTTTTTGGTTTTTTTAGTAATTTTTTGACTTTTAGGCTAAAACAGCTACTTACCAAATGAGGCCTTAGTCAAAGATTTAATCTGTTTTGGTAATACGGACACATGTTGAAAAATAAGTGATGCTAAAAAAATAAAAAAATTGGCCTGAAAAGTTGCTGAAAATTTGCCAGCGGCGACAACAGCAAGTGGCAACGAGATAGACAAGTATGTGACATTGAACAGATAAGTGCATAGATTAGTGACACGTGTACAGATATGTGATATTTTAACAAATAGTTAGACAGATAAATGACACGAGTACAAATAAGTGACATATAAATGACAATTAAACAGATAGACAAATAAACAAGTTTTGAACATATAGATATTCTGTTAGACAAATAATAATTTTTTAGCCCAAAAATATTTAAGATAGGCCTAAGAGTTTCCGAAATAGTCCTTTGGCTTGAGTGCCCTATTTAAAAAGGTGTATTGACCGACCTAAAAGTGTAGATCTCTTATGTTTCGCCAATTAAAAAGTGTGTATTATTTATACATTATGTGAACAAAATCAAACTACCAAATATTTGATGCCTCACAGTTACTTCCTATTGTAATTCTCAACCTTCGTCAAATTTTAGATTTTTTTGTCCAATAATATAGGACAAATTAAATTTTACCTTTTAGAATAATCATTGAGTATTATTTTACTTTCTTTAACTAAAAAAGGTTATATTTTGTCACTTTAAACAATTAATTTGAAAAAATCTTTTGCTAAGAATTTGTTATGTAATTTTTTTTTTTTTTAAATTTGATGTATGAGTTGCCATCTTAAATCATGTCGAATGTTTAAAACGACATTATTTTCTTCTATCTACAACAACTGTTGCAATCGTAGTGTGGGCAACGATAATTACTAGCATAGGTTGTGGAAATAAGAGAAAAATAAATTGAAAAGAAGCGATGAGAATAATAATTCCACAATGCAACACGCATCTTTCATTTTTATTTTTATTTTTTAAAAAATTATTTTATTGCAAAACCTCATTCTCTATTTCTCTCATTCTATTTTTTTTCCCCTTTTTTTATATATTTATTTTTTAGGATACGCCCCTTCTTAACTACACCGAAATAGTTTATTACTATCACTACAAAAATACATAATTCAGCATAGCTTCGTTTGGCATTTGATTTTTGACTAAAAAAGTATAAAAAGACAAAATTAGCTACATAAATTAATAAGACAAAATATCACATCTAAATCATAATTATTATACTTTTTCTCTTATAAAAGTTAAAAAAGTCAAACCAAACGAGACTAAAAAAAGTTAGGCTAAAAAAGTCCCAACACAAAAAAACTAACTAAAAAAGCTAATGCCAAACGAAGACATAGTAACCTTTCTTTATATTTAACTAGATAAAACTTTGCACGATTTTAGAGAAATGACCAAAATTTAATTTAGAAATTAAATTTTAATAATTTTTTCTTTTAAATTTAGAAATAAAATTAAAAAAAAAGCTTTAGAATCAAATAAACAATGATAAAAAAAAAATGGTTAATACACTAGTAGTCCTTATAGTTTGGGACTTGTGTCACTTTGGTCCCTGACTTTTCAATTGTGATACATTTGACCTTGAATTTTGAATCTTGTTTCAAATAAGAGCATGTTTGTTTTGAGGGATAAGGGTGTGGGATTGGACTATTAGTCCCACCGGACTAATAGTCCATTGTTTGTTTGAAAAATTTTGCTCCGGACTAATAGTCCCCCCGGACTATTAGTCCCACAAATATGGGACTATTCTATCCCATGGGGGGTGTGGGATAGAAACCATGGGATTGGTATCCCATGGGATTATTTTGTGAAATGTCCATTTTACCCTCCATGTTATTACTTAGTAAACAATTAGAAAAGGGTAAAATAGTCTTTTGAACATTATAAATTATTTTTTAGTCTTTTGAACATATTATTAGATTTTTCAAGGGTAAAATCGTCAATTTGATAAAATATAAACTAATTTGACAAAAATAAATGTCAAAAAAATATTTTTAATTTTTTTAAAATTATTTTTATCCACCAATGACAAAATTATGTAAAATTAATAAAAATTACATGATTAATTTTTTAAAATTAATTTTACATGATCATCAGCCAAACACATAATAAAAATTAATTTGGTAAAAAAAATAAATAAATGTCTAAAAGATTTATCAATTTTACATAATTTTATTTTTAGTTGGTAGAAATAATTTTTAAAAATTCAAAAATATTTGTTTGACATTTATTTTTGTCAAATTAGTTTATATTTTATCAAATTGACAATTTTACCCTTGAAAAATCTAATTATATATTCAATTGTCCTTATTTGGAACAAGATTCAAAATTTAGGGTCAAATGTGTCACAATTGAAAAGTCTACCAAAGTGACACAAGCCCCAAACTATAGGGACTATTTATGTAATTTGCCCATAAAAAATGATGATTCAAAGCCAGCTCTATTCACAATTTTAAACAATGATTTCTATCAAATAAATAATAATAAAAAAATTAAAAAATATGCATAGGACGAGTTTTTTGGAAATACATTTTTATACGCAAATGTTGTTATGGTGTAGATTTTAGTTGGAAAAAGGTGACCCTACCACTTCTAATATATTGGAATTGGCCAATTTTTTGTTTTTTTTTTTTTTTTTCTCCCTCTTATCACTTATTGACATGTATGGGTGTGTGTGTGTGTGTGTGTGTGTGTGTGGTGTGTGTGTGTGGGAATTAAGAGAAAAAGGGTTCTCCATCATTTTTTATTTTAGTTGGGGAAGGAATTTAGTGTGGTGATAGTGGACTTGGAAAGATAAGTTGGAGTTTTGGGAGTCAATGCGATATAACCCAAAACATAAAAGAAGTAAAATTTCTATTTTTTTTTTTTTAAAGATTTTAAAAAAGAATAAAATATGTATACAATGAAAAATATTACTCATATTAGTAAAAATTGGTTTATTAATTGATAATTATTTGATAGGGTAAGATAAATTTAAATTCACCTTAAAGTAGAAAGGTGGGTTCAAATTTTCTAAAATATTAAGAACCATTTGATCAACTTATTTTTAACTCTTTTTATTTTTATTTTATTTTTGAATGCTAAACGCACATCCAATAGTATTTTTTTTATAATAAAAATAAGAAATATATACATATTTATGGATATTAATCAAATTGTTTCAACATCGGTAAAAAATTTATAAATTTATATATAAAAGAACGACATAACTATCAAGGTCGTGCTCAACCATAAATCATAATTTAGTCAGTAATATTACAAATTCAGAATTAATTATTTAGAAATTACTCAAAATTATCATTTTCTTGTTTAAATTTATTCTATACATGCTACATTAAACAAATTGAATCTCAACCGCACATGTCCATTAGGATAAATTCAGGATAGTTAAAGTAAGGTTCATAAACTTATTCTATTCTAGCTCTAGCCCTAAACCAAAGCAAGAAAATTGATTTGTCAATTAGTAGAAATATGTGGTAACGATTATGGCTATATTTGGTTATGTGTTCCAAACATATTTCCACCCAGTCATTTGAGTGTGGTGTTTGCTTTGAGTTTTCAAATTATAATTTTACACCTACTTTTGAAAACTCCTTTTCAGGCGGGAAAATTTGGCCAACCCAGTAGTCCTTCTAGACATCCCCCCGACGTCCAACCGGTTGACCAAAACAGAGTTTGGGTTTTTTTTTTTTTTTTTTTTTTTTTAGGCACCTTTTATTTTATATTGTAAATAAAAAATATTTTTGGAATTTTTTTAATTTTATATGAGCTTTGAATAAAAAAACTTGTAACGCCCCAAAAATTTCTCAACATAATCTAGGTATATCAACCGGCATTCATTAAAGAATAATAGCAATTTCCCCAATCATCATAACATTGATCATAAAAGTTTGTACAAAATAGTCCCATATGCGAATTACACATTCAATGATATCAAATACATGAATCTATAGCATGTAGAACATCAAATTCAAAGTAAATGAAATGCCCTCAAGGGCTTACAAATTCCAAAGCTTAAGTCTGGTTCTACAAAAATTGTCTCTCGGACCCAAACAGTTCTAGCCCTTGGCTAACAAAGGTATACCACAACAAAAATAAGAGCCCATTGCTCCCAACACTTACGTCCACGCCCTAACTTGGCGGGATCACCACGTCATTTCCTACACCAAAATCCTATAGGGCTGAGCAATAAGCCCAGTAGAGAAATCTTAACAAAGTATATACATTTATGCAAGATTCCAAATATGAAATGCATATGCCACGCTATGCCCTTAAAAAAAAGGTTTACATTTACATTTTTTGAAAATTACCATGCTCAATGATAACTTGAAATCTCAACAATTCAAAAATTTACAATTTTATTCAAAGGGGCGGTAAATACGACTCAGGTAATCCCTAGATTGGTGTCTGCAAGTAGGCATAACTAGCACTACTAATACCCCACTTTACCAGTTGCTAACTGGAAGGAAGTGGTACCTCCTCCGCGCGTGTTTTCGATCTTTCACCCCGGACACTCAGGCCAACTTAGACAAGTTCATCTATACCCCCTATCTGGACTTACCAACGTATTTACCCCAAAACAAATTCCATGAGAAGTTTATTTATAAACCTTATTTTCTAAATGTAAAAGTTCCCAATTCAATTCAAAATATGCAATAGCAATTGAATGGATATGCAATGCAACAATTATCAATGCCAATAATTCCGAAATAATCAAAGTTCCATTCCTCCGTTCAATACTATCTCGCAAGAGAACCGTGTTTCCATTTAAATCCATCAACAACTAACCACATTTCCACATCCCAAGCAATTCCAACAACTTAGTCATTTCAAGATTATAGCAACATTTGAACAATAATTTTCCAATAACAACAATTCTTGTATTTCATGAAACTCATCGTTTATGACTATAAATAAGAATTATTCCCATCCCTTACTCATTTTGATGCACAGAATAATACATTAACAATGTCAACCATGTGTTCTCAACACTTGTTTTAAAAATCCCCAATTTCTAGGTTTCTTTCTCACCACAACAACACACACACCCAAACATTTGAGAGAAGCTCTCTAAAATATCATCTTTCCTCCATCAATGTAATTCAAATCCTTATGCGATTATTTAAAGAAGGCAAGGGGTAAACCCACCTTTAAAACCACCCATATTCTTGAGTCAACAATCAATCTCAAAGTTATCAAAGGAGGATTTCGAAAATCGTCTAAATCTTGCAAAAATATATATATAACTCAAAGAAAATCTCTACCTCAAGTTTTGATGAAGAGATGAGATGAAACCCTAAAATCAAAGACGTAGAAATTCGATCTCCATCGCACAAAGTGAAGTCCTCGCTTTGTTCTCCAAAACTTGTGAAAGATGATGGATCAAAACCCAATGGATTGCAAGAAATCAAGGGTTTTTGGTGTTTGGTGGAGCTTTTTAGAGAGAAGGAGGAGCAAAATGATTTTTAGAGTGAGAAGGAAATGCTTTAAAAGTGATATACACAGCCCAAAAGAAGGAAGAAAAACAGAGTTTTCAGACTCAGCGATTCCCGCACGTGCGGCACTCACTCTTGCACGTACGGAGCGTGCTTCCCGCACGTACGGCCTTTATCCCCGCACGTGCAGCCCCTTCCCCCGCACCTCCACTCCTGCACCTGCATATAATGCAGTATGCTTTCCAGAAATCCCTGATTTCTACACGTGCGGCCCCCTTCCCGCACGTGCAGCTCAGCCCTCAGCCCAGAAAATTTTCCAGCTCAAGTGTAAAACCCTTGGATTCAACCTCAAGCCTCCCAAAACAAGTGGAACTCAGAATTTGAAATTAATAGAGATGAAAATTTTGAGAAATAGATTTCAAAAGTGTTGAACCCAACACACATAAAAGAAAAGTAAGACGGGTTACGTCCTTGGTCATCACAAAACTCTACCAAACGCTACTTATATTTTCCCTTATGCACGAGCTAGTTTGAGGATATTAAAATCGAGTTAGACATTAAGCTTAGCTTAAAAGTCGAGTTTGGGTCAACTTTTATGGCAACAATTTTTGCCCTATTATTAGAAAAGAGATGGTCTTTTCTCCAGTGTATGGATTAGATCGTACTGTTGGGCCTTTAGGATCTACCATGGGTCCTGTTTCAATAATCCGAACCGTTCAATGTATAGAGCTCATTGAGTATTTCATCCTTAAAAAAAATCACATTGATCGGATATCGATAGTCCCTTGATCAAAACATATTTTTGTCAATAATTTATTTTTAAATATTGACAAAAATGTGTTCCAATCAAGGGGCTATTTATATCTGATCAACGTGATTTTTTATAGGGATGAAGTACTCAACGAGCTCTACACATTGAACTGTTTGGATTATCAAAACGGAATCCGTGTTGAGTCTCATGGGCCCAATAGTACAATCTAATCTACAAAGTTGACAGAAGAGAAGCTCATCCCATTAAAAAATTATTTTGATTTGTGATCAATGAGTTATCGTTATACTTATTTATTTATTTGAATATTTTTTTAAATCAAAATAGGAATTTTTTTTTATTAACATTTTTAAAATTTAGTTAAAAAATTTATATATTTATTATTAAAATATGACTAATATCTATGATGTCAATATTAAGGTATATTTACATCTGAAAAACTATTCAAAATTTTGTAAAACTATTAAGGTATAATTTTATTTTTACCTACTTGATGAATTGCACACCAACCACTAGTTCAATATAAAACAGAAGCTCTTTGCCCAATTTTGTGATTAAACATGCTAGAACAATATTACTCAAGTGATAATTGGGGTTGTTTGTCATAGTTTGTAGGAGTGATTATAATTTATTTTAATTTGAGATTTTATATCAGATTATTTGATGTAGTTTTTGTTTATAATTTATTAGGCAAAAATAACTTAAATAAGTTTTAAAAAAAATTGATTATTGAGAAGTTAAGAAATGAGTGCTTTTAACTTTTGTTTTCTTATTATCAATTTTTCGCTTAAGAAAAACTTCACCAAATTGGGCCATTGTGGTGCAACTAGTTCAATTTTTTTAATAATATCTCTAAATTTTTGTTTGTTATTATTATTTTTTCCCTTGAGTAAGATACTTTATCAAATTTGAATTTGATGAAAAATGCCTACTTTTTGGGCTCCAACCGTGCCATCAAACTCATATCAAATAAAGGCAAAATCAAAATTTTCATCAAATCAACATAGTGTTTAACTTTTCATCAAATTTTACAGGTGACCGTTGGTAGATAACTAGATGGACGACTGGATTGGAAAAGATTTGATGAAAATTTACTATAGGTCGGACGACTGGTTAGATTCAATGAAACGATTAGAGCACATCATATTAAATCAAATTTTTACTCAAATTTATACAAATTTAATGAAATGTTGGAAATGCTCTAAACAGTTAAAATATAAAGCAAACACAAAAGCAAAATGAAGGGGATGAGGAGTCATAGAACAACTTCTTACCGTGGAAAATGGGCAAGAAAATTAGAATAATGGGCCATGGCATTGGACCAAACCAATAAATTTGTCGACATGCGTATACGTGTTTGATAAGTTTGTCGACGCGGTTCTTTTATTTGAATTTGGAAAAATTATCCCAAAAAAAAAAAAAAAAAAATCTCAAATTTGACTTTTATAATAAAATAGATTCTAAATTTTTAATTTTATTAATTAATATTTTAAATTTATTTTTAATCTAAATCATCTGTCTATTTGCATTAACTAAAATTGATAGAAAAATAATATTTTAGTCATTAAAATAAATATTAGTGTACATAAAATGTCTAATTTTTTTTTTTTACTTTAATAACTAATATATTGATTTTTTTTTTTTTTTTTACCATTTTTAGTTAACAGAAATAGACTGATTTTTAGATTGAAAATAAATCATAATATTAGGGTTGTCAATTACTCAAAAGGTGTATTTTATTACCAGAGTTAAATTCTGTTGTTTTGTTGTTGTTATAAGTTTCCCTTTTATATATTAATTTATTTATTTATTATTGTTATCTTCATTATTTTCCTATGCGCTAGTGTAGTGTAGGTTTTGTTATTACCTGATATGTGACAAAAATTATTTAAATATGTTTAAAATTTGATTATTACAGAACTGTGGAAGGTAAGGGTGTGCGTTGATTAATTGGTGTTGATTTTTGAAGTAATTCATAAATCAAATCATCTTTGACGGATTGATAATTTTTCAATCTGTACTGGTAGCGTCTAAATTCATGTCACTGCTGGAATCCCATGTAAAGGTAGTTGAGCCTTACTCATTTCGGTATAAATATTTTTTTTACCATTTCATATTGACAAAAAATCTCAATAAAAATAAAAATATAAATAAAAAATTCACAAAGCATCCCCCCACTCAAACACCTTGAAAATGAATATTTTTTGTAAATAAAATGGTGAAGAAATAAGAAAGAGGTATATGAAGTACTCAATCACCTTTTTTCTTCTTTTTTTTCATCAAACATATAGAGCCAAGTTAGTAAAACTGATCAAAATTAAAAATGCTATTTGGTTGAAAAAGTTGCTCAATCAATGAAGGAATGAAGACCATCAAACCTAATATGTAACTCATTGCTTGTTGTTCCCTCTTTTAGTTGGGGCCTCGCCAATCTCGTCTTTTTTTTTTTTTTGGTATGCATATGATTGTGCTTGAGAATAGGTGCCAATTTAATTGAAATATGTTTTTCATTGGATAATACAATTCCCATCAAGTTCCCCATGTGGTATTCACTTTCATTTCATCAATAAATTTTCCTTTTTGCTAAAAAAAATAAAATAAATAAATAAATAAAAGAAGGGAAGAAGTATTCAATGGATCATGAAAATTTCAAAGAAACTGAGAGATTTGATATCGAAGAAGGAGAAACTATAAACCCAAAACCATGCATTTCATTAAAAAAAAATAAGAAATTTTATGTCAAAATTGAAAAATTGGAATAAAAATCATGAAATTTAATATAATCATAATTTTTTGTACAAATTCAAGAAATTGAGAAATTTCTTGGTTTTCTTAACTTGGAAAATTTTGTACATAATTGCTAAATTTCATACCTAAAAACAAGAAATTCCAAATAAAAACTTCTAATTTTAATCTCATAAACCGAGAAACCTCAATTTTTGCATAACCATGAAATTTCCTCCAATTTATATTTTGCATAAAATTAAAAAGTCGATAAATTTCTAAGTGTTTATGAAATTGAGAAATTTCTCAATTTCCACAAATAACAAATTTCACATGAAATTAAAATAATTTATACAAAAAAAAAAAAGGGGAAATTTTAATCCCAAAGTAGTAAATTTGATCATATAAATTTTGGGATGAAACTGTGAAATTTCATCCAATTGATTATTTAGCATAAAATTCAATAAGCTGAAATTTTCTCTACGATTTTAGAAACATGGAAATTTTATACAAACTTTTAAAGAAAATTGGTAAATAAAAATGAGAAATTCTCATCTAAAAATTGTAAATCTCATCATAGTAACCGAGAAATTTCATCTAAAAAATGAAAATTTGGAATTAAATGGTGAAACTTTATTCAAATTTTGGAATTTTCGGAAACTAAAAATTTCTCAGTTAAAATTTGATAAATTTCACTTCTAAGAAATTAAGAAAATTTTCATTTTAAAATTTCTCAGTTCAATTGAAAATTAAAACAAATAAAAAAGTACCAATAAATCCAAAAAAGTGATTTTATGAACTATTTGATTCTTCTTCTTCTGTTTGTTTGTTTGTTTGTTTTTTTTTTTTTTTTTTTTTTTTTTTGATTTATTATGGACTCAAAGGTCCCATTTTAGTGTGAATTAGATAAAGGGCCAAAATGTGGATTTTCTCGTAATATTGAAATTATTAAACGTAACACTTCAAAAAAACTTCTTAGTGTACTTTTTCCAAATCTAATACTTTAATGTAACACTCAAAAAACGTGACACTTCAATGTAACACATTAAAAAATTCTTTAATGTATTTTTTCCTAACATAATACTTCAATTTATGTAACACACAAAAACTTCTTAATGTACTTTTTCCAAACGTAACACTCCAATGTAATACACTAAAAAACTCCTTAGTATACTATTTTCAAACTTAACACTTAAATGTAACATACTAAAATATTTCTAGTATATTTTTTTCAACCGTGACAACATAATATTTTTAAAAAAATTCTTAACGTACTTTTCCCAAATATAATTGTAACAACCCTCGTACTGATTACTGATAAGCTACTGAATTAGCTACTGGTTACTGCTAAACTGAACTGATAATGACTGATAATTGAATTAACTGAAGTACTGAATGGACTGATTGAAATCGAAACTGAAATTGAATAAGTTTATCTATTATATTGCATTTCTATCTGTTTGATTGATTGATTATCTGTTTGAGTTTATGTGTTAAACTGCAAATTAAAGGCCTTATCGGCGGCCGAATTAGGAACCGTTTAGAGTTTTGGATCAGTAGAATATTTGTGATTTAATGGTATATTTATCTGAAAAATTGCTTAGGTATGATTAAACTAGATAAAATATTGATAAATGCAAAGTTTGATTTAATTACCATATTGCCACTTTTAGTGGGCCATTTAGAATAATATATTAGGCCTTATTACATGTTGATCAAGCTTTTCCTCAGCCATTTCCTTAGTCCCCACCGAAATTAGAAGAGAGTTAGAGAGAGAGAGAATTGTTCTTGTTGATTTGGCTTGAAACCTTGAAGAATTGCTTGAGAATTGAAGTGTAGATTGCTCATTTAACTTCCACACTTTGAATACAAGACTAAGGTAGGCCATCCATCCTCTTAGTGTTGTCATTAAGCTAGTTCTTGCATGGCTTATGCTTCATTGTAGAACTAAGACATGATTTGGTCCAAAAGTGTTGAATTGAAGATCAATCTTTGCATGCATGTTGGCATTGTCGAGTTTTAAGTTGAATTCCTAGTTAAATGGCACATGCATGTTTATAATCATGTACAAATCCATGTTTTCATCTTATTTTTGAAGTACTGAGCTCATTAGAGCATCACATTGGAGCCTTGAATTGGTTTGAATGCATGCATGTCATATTTGAATGTTGTTCATGCATGTTCTTGAAAATTGGTTTGGGAATGAGCTTGATTAAACTTCCCTTGGGCTTTGATTTTTACAAATTGAGCTTGGAATCAAGTAACATTATGTGTTTTAAAGAGTTTTCCAGAAAATGGGCCCAAGAGGATCGATTTTGGTGTTTGAAAACTGGGTTTTGGACTTGGAGTTCGAATCTGGGTTTTCCAGATTTTTGCTTTCCGCTCGAGCGGGGGAAGTGCCGATCGAGCGGGGAAATCAAGCTCCCAGTATTTTTGACCTGTGTTGCAGTCCGCTCGAGCGGAGTAATGCGCGCTCGAGCGGATAAATCGAGCATCCAGCATCTTGCACTGTTCATCAGTCCGCTCGAGCGGAGGAATGTACGCTCGAGCGGAGGATTGTGTGTCACGCTCGAGCGGGGAAGTTGACGCTCGAGCGCGGACCTTTGTTTTGCTTGACCGCTCGAGCGGGGAAACCTGCGCTCGAGCGGAGGCCTTGTTTCACTGAAAATTTTGAAATTGTTTCCTATGCGCATCTTTGCATCCTCATTTCATCCTAGGCATTCTTAGGCCTAGTTTAAGACATCTTAATGAGGATTTAGACGTAGAACCACACCGAGGAAATTTAGGGATTTAATTATCATCCTTCCCGACTGTGAAACTTAGTGTGTTCTATTTGTTAACTGTTTAGGGTTGGCTCTCGGGGGCGCGCTAGCTACTGATAGCTCAGAACACTGTGAGTAACAATTGTATAAATATATGTTCAAAAATGGTTATCTGATTATCTTCTGAACTGTTTACTGAATGGAACTGCAACTGAACTGTTTACTGAAATGTAATTATTTACTGAATGAATGTATGTCCTTTATTTCTGAACTGTACTGTGGCATCCTTAGCACTTACTGTTACTGACTGTACTGTTACAGAGATCTCTGTCGGTTCCCTTGTGGAACCATACTGTTTACTGAATGACTGGCCATCATTACTGTTCGGTCTTTAAGACTTACTGTTTACTGTTATGCTAATGGATGTACCACATATGACTGTATAACTGTTCTGACTGAAAGACTGAAATACTGTTTAATGAACTGTTTTCATTACTGTAAGGACATTACATTCTTAACCTCTTTATACATTATGTTAATCACTGGGCTTTAGCTCACTGCTTATATATATATGTAGGTGTACAGGCACCGGATCAAAGCTAGAGGCGTCGGGGTAGAGTCCCAGTTTTGTCAAGCCAGCCAATGTGCCTCACTGCGAGGTTCCGAGCCTATTATGCTAAGGCTTAGGAGTGTTTTAGTATTTCCCCTTTTTGTACTGTCTCACTGTTTTGTTATGACCGAACGGATTGTATAGACTGAATGTTTACTGTACTGTTATCGAGGGATTAGGCCCCCGTACTGAATGTTTGTATATGATCGTATAGACAGTATATAAACTGTACTGTTCTGAACTGTATAAATGCATGAAAAATGTTTTTGGCATACAGATTTTCACAGCTCAATGGACACTAGTTATTTACTGTATTGGCTTCCGCCAGGCCCTGTACTCTGATTTACTGTATTACTGTTAAGCAGGCCTTCGGTAATCTCGGATTACTGGCCGGTTACGGTGCTAAACCCATAGGGCCGGGTTTGGGTCGTGACAATAATACTCCAATGTAACATACTAAAAAATTCCTTAGTATACCTTTCTCAAACGTAACATTCCACAAAAACTCTTTAGTGTATTTTTTTTTAAACGTAACACTCCAATTAATGTAACACACAAAAACTCATTTTTTCAAACGTAACACTTTAATATAATACCAAAAAATCACACTAACAAAAATATAGAATTTCACGCTCAACCAACATTTCAGCCACTAATCTTTTCAAAAAGAATCTTCCACACCTTACTTTTCCATTCACATCTCAAAAATAAATCAAAAAATACGAAAAATAAATCATAAAAAGGCATTCGCTTAAACTCAAATAACCCAAATTAAATAAAGATAATTTTTTAAAATAAAAAGACTATTTAATTTATAAAAAAAAAACTCTTAAAATTAAATAAATCAACATTTCCTATATAAAATTTATAGATAAATTTTCCATGACAAATTATTAGGCATTCATTTTGGACTGTGGGTGGGGCAGCCACGTGAACTTCACGTGACACGACTGCTATATTCGCACTTCTTCATTTTACATGGCATTGAGGTTGTTTTGAAAATTGTCTACTTTAATTTATTTTTTAATATTTTTATAAAAAGATGTGTAAAAATATAAAATAAATAGTTGATTTTTTTGTAATAAATTTTTAATTTTTAACTATTTTAATGGATTGTCAAAATAAGCTGATATAGATCTATGTATTAGGTGAGACACATGATAATGGAAAACCTGTAAAAATATATTAAAATTTTTGTTATTCAGATTAAATTCTATGGGTATTTTATCGGATAAAATCAGCAAATTTTTAATCTTACAATAAATAATGCAATATATATATATATGCATATTTATTTATTTATTTATTTTTTTTGATCAATCAAAAGAAAACCTTTATTGTTAAAACAAACAGTACAAAAACATGAGCATAACATCAATAAAGGGAAAGATAGGTGGTGCAAATATCATCATAGTTTACATTCTAAATCCCAACTAGGTTGACACCCAGAAAAAACCCAATCATCTGATAGCACCACCCAGGCTGGTGAGAAACCAACCAAAAATAGAGAACAAAACAAACAACACCACAAGCAGACCACCCACAATCTACACCTAGGCAGATCAACCACCAACACCTCGCCATCTCAAATACAGAACCTCACTTGACTCAGATTTTCCAGAATCTGATGCACAGAGTACTGGACAGAAGGCATGGATGACTTAACCCACAACCCAACTCTCACTTTCACAACCTCACACAGCTCATTCGTATCCGGTTGCTTGCCATTAAACACAAGCTCATTTCTTAGCCTCCAAGTGGACCACACCATTGTTACTGGAACATGCAGCCACATTTTCTTAACAGATTTTTTATGCTTAGTTCCCAACCACCAAGTTAGCACTTTATCCACAGCAGCAGGAGAAACCCAACAGAGATTCCACCACTGTAACAAACATCCCCAAACCTTTCAAATCTGAAAACACTACACAAAGAGATGATCCACATATTCCATAACAGCTGAGCAGAAAGGGCAATCAGTCATAGCAGTATGACTTAACACTCCAAATTTCTACAAAACAATAGCTGTTTTGATCTTACCTTTCCAAGCCAACCAACTTATAAATTGTGCTTTGGGTGGTGCTGCATTAGTCCAAATCATCCTAGGAATAGGTAACCTAGGTCCAGACCTTAACATCAACCATTTCCTCACAAATAGCATTGAAAACTCACTAGAAGAGGATGCAGTCCACCTCATAACATCTTGCAGATCCACATTCAGCATAGGAACATCCCTTGTCAACAACTGCAACTTCCTCACCTCCTCTTCCTCCCAAGCAAATAATGACCTTCTGAATTGAAGCCTCTAATCACCCTCACTGTCCCTCTTTTGCATAAATGAACACAGCAGTCCATCTTTATCCATAGAGAGCCTAAACAATCTGGGAAACTCCTCTTTCAACTGTAAATCTCTAAACCATCTATCATGCCAAAATTGAATCCTACACCCATTTCCAACCACAATCTTGCACTGTGACACAAAAAACTGAAGCAGCTCCGGATTAGATCTTTCCACACTTAAAACATCACTCCACAAAATAGATTCCTTACCCTCCCCATCCTTCAGTGGTAGCCATCTGCCACCTACAGAGCCATACTTACTGATAATAACCTTTTTCCACAGTGAATGATCCTCCACTTCATACCTCCACCACCACTTTAATAACATACAAACATTAGTATCCCTTGCCTTCCTAATGCCTAACCCTCATTGGTCTTTGTTCATTGAAACATCCTTCCATTTAACCATATGGATCTTCCTTCTCAATTCAGAACTGCCCCATAAGAAAGCTAACTTCAATTGATCAATTTCCTTAGCAATACCAATGGGTAATTTGAATAACGAAATATAGTAACTAGGAATACTATCCAAAACTGATTTCACCACAGTTAGCCTTCTAGCAAAAGACAAGAGCTTCCTTTTCCATATAGCTAATCTCAACTTAACCTTATCCACCACAGGTTGCCAAGTCTTCTTCCTTCGCGAATTCGCACCCAATGGCAAGCCCAGGTACTTTAAAGGTAACTTCTGACTTAAACAATGCAGGGTTGAAGCAAAATCATGAACCATCATATCACTAACTCCAACTCCACACACCACACTTTTATGAAAATTGATCTTCAGCCCTGACATTACCTCAAAACATCTCAGAATTCTTTTAACATTAATAATCTCCTCCCACTCAGCTTCACAAAATAGGATTGTGTCATCTGCAAATTGGAGATGAGACAGCTTTAATTCTGCAGACCCAATAGTAGCTCTCTTAAATAAACCCTGACTTTTTTCCCTTTCCAACAAAATATTTAACCCTTCTGCTACAATGTTAAACAGAAAGGGTGACAAAGGGTCACTCTGCCGCAACCCCTTTTATGGACTAAATTCATTAGTTGGAGAGCCATTAACTAAAACAGATACTCTTGCAGTAATTACATAGGTTTTCACCCAACCAATCCATCTATCTCCAAACCTAAGATTAGCCATCATGGAAAACATATACTTCCAATTGACTGAATCGTAAGCTTTTTCAAAATCCAACTTTAGTATGACCCCCTGCCTTTTTGACATTTTCCACCAATCAACTACCTCATTAGCAATCATTACGCAATCAAAGATATTCCTACCACCCAAGAAAGCCGTCTGCACCTCACTAATGACATTAGGTAGCACCTGTTTCAGTCTTCTTGAAAGCACTTTTGCTAAGATCTTATAGACAACCCCCACTAGACTTATCGACCTATAATCTATTAGGCCATTTGGACTTTCCTTTTTCGGTATGAGAGTGATAAAAAAGCTATTTAGCCCTTTAACCAACTTGCTATGCTGATAAAACTCCTGAATAAACTTGAATATATCAGTCCTCATAAACTTCCAACATTTCTGAATGCATGCCATATTGAACCCATCCGGACCTGACGCTTTATTGCCATCACACTCTTTTACAGCCTCCCATACTTCTTCCAATGTGAATTCAGGCTCCAGTATTGCCACCACCCTTGCGTGACCAATTGGCACAAAATTTCCAGACAGCTTTGGCCTAGATGGCCAATCTTCAGTAAAGGCCTTTGAAAAATGCCTTAACATTTCACGACGCACAAGTTCAGGTTCATCAACACTAACACCATTAATAACCACTGAATTTACCAAGTTCCTTCTCTGCCTCTGACTAGCAATGATATGAAAATATTTCGTGTTCCTATCAACATTTTGAGCCCAGTTAAGCCTGGACTTCTGAAACCAAATCCAATCCTTCCTTTTTCTAAGTGTCCATACCAAATGTTTTGTCTCCCTTCTACATGCTACTTCATTGGGTTCCAACACCCTGGATTCTGCTAAAAGCTCCAAAGCATGTAACTCCTCCTCAGCCTTTTTTAATTTCTCTTCAACCACTCCAAACACTTTAATATTCCATCTTTTCAGCTCCTCCTTCAAGCCTCCTAACTTTCTCTGGACTCTATACCCTACCCACCCTTTCACCTACCTTTCAGTCCAAGCGTTTTGAGCTACTGAAATGAAACTTGGGTGTAGTGTCCATGCATTCAGGAACCTACATGGTCTAGGCCTCCAATTCTTCTCATCTTCCATCAACAGAAGAGGACAATGGTCAGACACCAACCTTGGCAACCTCCACCTCTTGAATCTAAACTTTTCCAGCCAGGCTGTATCTAGCACAAACCTATCAAGCCTGCTCCATCTCTCTCCATCCAGTGAATTACACCAAGTAAACCTTCTTCCTGACATTGGTACATCCACCATTTCCAGTTGGTCAAGAAAGCGATTGAATTGTGCCATACCTCTATCTCTTCTAACACACCCTCTTCTATCTTCAATGGTTCTAATTTCATTATAATCCCCTCCCATACACCAAGGCTTTTGGAAGCTTACCCTAATATTCACAATAACTTCCCACAGCTTTGCTCTTTTAAGCACATCATTTGGCCCATACACATTAACAAATACACATTCAAACGAACCAAGAACCTTACCTGAAATGAGTAGAAAATTTCGATTGCAGCAACAGTCCAGCAGCTGGAATACCTTTGGATTCCATAAGCTCAAAAACCCTCATGCACTACATTCTAAATCAACGACCATAAACTCCATTATCTCCCACGGCCAAATGAATTTAGCAAACAGCTCATCTATTCTACTTTGTTTTGTTTCTTGTAAAAGCAGCACATCCACTTTCATTTCCTTAATAGTCTGCCTAACTCTTCTCCTTTTCTCCAATCTCCCCAACCCTCTAACATTCCAAGACATAATTTTCATAACACACTAAATTAACCCCAAATTAGACCCCTAACCTTTCGGTTAACTAGGTTTGACCCAGTCCACCCCCTTTCCTCTTTACAAATCTGCCTTCATCTTGAATCTCCAACTGCATAATTTTTTGAATTACTTCTACCTCTTTACCATCGCAGTTCATGCCTAAACTTTTACCGACCTGCAAAGTAGCTTGTGCTTCCTCGATCATGATCTTCCTCTTCCTACTCAGCTGATTATCCTGCAAAATAGAACGAGATAAAGCAGTAGCCGCTGCCCTAAATACTGCTCCTCTCTGGAACCCATTCGAAAAAGAAGTTTGAGTTCTTTGCAATCTCCTCCTCCCCCGACCTCTACTACCTCCATGTCTTCCAAGTCTTCTTTGGTTAGAATTTGATCTGGCCACCAGTTTTCATCCAGGAGCTGCTATATTTACTCCCTCATCCATAGTAGCTGGTAACACCCTTGTTGGTCTCAACATGGGCTGAGCCCCAGCACTAATAGCGTGGTCCAGATCTATATTCAGTGCACCCAACCCAGGCCCACTACTAATATTTCGTAAATAGGCCCCTTCTAAGACTACTTGAAGATTAATACTAGGCCCACCCATCTCAGACCCACTACAACTTCTAACAAACCCAGGGGTCATAATTTCATCTTCAATACCTACTTCTCCATTCTTATTCATTTTCCTTGGAATCATCAAGCTCGTGCCCCTGTTTGGTTGCTCAACACTGCCCTTGGAACTAACCAAACTAGTTTCTGACACTCTACTATCATTACCTATAACATTAATATCCTCTCTACGCTGCATATCAACAACTAAAACATTCCTTTGCAGTTTGTCAACATTACATTGGGCTACCTCATCTGGACAATCCACTTCATCATCCCTAACCCCAACTCCTTTTGCCAGCTCAGCATACCCTTTCTGATTACCTTCAACCTCGGAGCAACAATCATTCTTCTCTCCGCCATTAATCTGTTTTAAGCTATCAGCAGATCCACTCTTACTCCAATTTGGTCCTTCCGAGGCCTCAGGACATTCACAAACCCTTATAGGATATACCTCTCCATTGCAGCTCAACCGTATTGTCCTATTAATACACTCCATATCCCCTATGATAATTCTTATTTTGCCGCAATAGAAAGAATCTTTATTGATAGTGTCCTCATGAAGCTGCACCACTTCTCCCCAGACAGCCCCTATCCTTCGAAAATTATCCATACTCCATAAATTAAAAGGAACCCCATAACAACTGACCCATACACATCTCTCCTGATTGATATTGCATCCCTTGGTCCACTCTTCCAGAGAACTACACCATGCAAATATCCATTCCTTAAGTTTCTCCTTCTGCTGTTTCATCTCCATAACTGATGTGAAAGATAAAATTGCAATCCTACCTTCACCTACTTTAATTTGTACCTCCTTCAACCCTCTCTTCTCACATTCCTTCTTGAAATCTGGAAAAGCGAAGAAACTATGAAGCTTAACTATCAAACTTTCGTATAGCCACCCATTGCCTGCTTTGCTTACTTGAACCACAATTTCCTCCCTTCCCTGTGCAACTCTTTTCTCGACAACCTTAGCATAAGACTTTATCTTATGAGTCTCATGCCTTCTCTGTATACCTCCTCTGTAAACAGCACTGTTCATGTTCACTGCCTCTTTGTAACTCCTTTGTTTAAAATCCCCTTGCTGCTTGACTTTGTCTCTCCTGGCAAACTCGGCTTCTTTTACCTTTAATTCTTTGTCATCACACCACAACCTAACAGCCCTTTGTACTTCGACCTCTGCTGCAACAGGACAGTCATACCTGACAAAACCAAATCGCGACCTAGTAATCTTTCTCCTTTTCAATGGAATGAACACATTCTTGACAACATCAAACTTTGAAAACAATCAAAACAGGCTTTTGGGATCCATGGACAAATGAATATTATCCACGAAGACTGTAAACAATCCATCAACACCTGAATCTCCTACATTCGTACTCATTCCTTGCCGTTTCACTACCGGTTGCCACCCTCCACGCTCCATCTTATATATGTATACGTGAGATTATATATTGTCATATCTATTGAAAACAAACATCATTATTTATCTCACTAATATGTTGAATCACTAACACTAATTTCATGTATTATTATGCTTATATAATATTTATTATGCTAATCAAATAGAGTCTAATTGTTCCAAAAAAACGTGTGCAAAGTTGTAATGAATTATGTGGATATATTTATTTTAAATTTACAGACACTATTTTTATTTTTATTATTTTTTTTTTTGGGTGCAATTTTTGTGGTTTGTTTTTTGGATTCTCAAACTTTTTGCAATGAAAGCTAAGAGCAATTTCAACCATACATTTTATATTTCACTAGCTAAAATACAAAAAAATTGTATGTCATTTATTTTACTTAATTCTTTTTTTTATCTATGCACTCCAATGATACTCTTTATTTTACCTATTTATAGACACAAGCAAACAGTTTAAAGAGACTCCCAAAGCTTTTCAAATGTAGCTAGCCTTAAATTTTTTTTTTAATATAATAATTATAATAACTAACCCATTAAAGTAACTAAAATATGATAATTCTGACTACAATAACTAACAAGTTTTATTTAAAAAAATTCCTTAGAAATGCTCTAGATTTCATGAACTTTTCATAGAACTTGCTTAATTTAGAATGGTCAAAAATTTACCCTGTGAAGAATTTGTTGTTGCGTGTTCTAATTGTTTTCTGTGTGTTCACATTGTCAAGGCGTCTTTATTGTTTTAATTAACAATGCTACAAATTTAAATTTTTATTTAGAAAAAAAAAATCAGCGATTTATAATTATTATGGATATAGTTCACATTTCACTGACATTAAATTCACACTAAACATTCATTTTCAAGGGATACATTTTCATAGCATTTTTATTTTAGTTATAAGGTGAAAATTCAAGTTTTTGAACATATCATTTTCAAATAATTTTTCCCCTTACGGAGATAAAAAATTTCTATTTTGTTTTTCTATTAAAGTTTTTAAACATATCATTTTCAAATGATATTATGCTTAATTCATTTATGTTTTAGTCGATCTTTAGTAGAATTTTATTTATTAACAATATGAACAACCTATATATTTAGGAAATAGTATAGGCTTTTTATATAACTTAATAAATACATCAATTGAAAATTTTTTAAGGGAATTGACCAGTAAATCCCATTTTGTGGACTTGTAATCCATGAGATCCTAAATGTTTTCTTGGTGACTGAATGGTCCCTTAATTTGTTTGTTGACTATTTTGCCACTACTAGTATTATTGGTTGATTGGCGTGGGTTGTATAGGGAAGGTGAATGAGTGTTTGTGTGTCACGTTGATCGGAAAAGCGCACTAATACATTTTTTAATTTAGTAGATTTGTAACACGCGTAGAAATGAAACATGGTAACGTCATAGTGTTGTTTCGTACGTGACGTGAACACGCAAAATAAGACACACTGAAATGGTTTCGAATTTCCATTTCGAATTTTTCACAACCCGAAATCAGAACCAAAATCATGAGTTCGCATTTCTACAATTCAAGTTCATACAATCTTTTGTTCCTAAATCTGGGAATTGCAAGGCTACAAGCTAAAGTATCAATAATCAAAATCAAACTCGCCAATTGAATCACAGACCATAAACTAAACTTCATCATCTTGTACTCTTTAGGCAAATCTTCATCCAAAGAAGGACCATCCTCGTCGATTTCACTACTTGTACCCAAAAACCCAGATTTCATCATCCTCTAAGATCTCTGAACTTGCTTCGGCGGGTCTATCAGTCTCAACTTCGTCTTTGCATTCAACAACCTGACCATTCGATGTACCGCCTCGGCAAAGTCGATCTACCGGAATCCCTTTTAACATTGTTTACGTTGAGTTTGTTTGCTTGGCTAGTCTGTCTGCTGTGACAGTCCGCCATTGTTGCTTCTAGCGTGAACATCGTCAAGTCGGTGTACCACGTCGGCAAAGTCGATCTGCCGGATTCTTTCCAAACACTGTTCACATCGATTTTATTTGTTCGCCGGTTTCCCTCCTAACATTGTTCACGTTGATCTACCATTTTTATTTCGTTTGCTTCGTCAGTCCATCTTCTGTGACATTGTTCACGTTTGCTTGGTCAATCCAAACATTGATCTGCACATTCCAAAACCACAGAACTTCCTGCAAATAAACTAAAGAGGGCATAATCGTCCCACCAATACGAAGCTACATTTGAAACGGGACTTCTTGGTTACAATTTACCATTACAAAGGACTTGCCAATCAAACATTTGGACCGTGGGGCCAACTGGTGTAACATTTTTCAAATCAAGACTTTTCAATAATTTCCCATTTTTTTTAACAAATTGATAATTATACTCGTTAAGCCAACTAGTAATTATATACAAAAACATACCAAGCACTCACAAGTCTTTTTGACTCCGAAACTTACAGATGTCCTAACGTTTTCCCAGCTACTATGACAATTGTTCATCCAATGTGTGTATATGAATCATTACAATGTGGAGGCTCTCACGATGCAGGACTTGTGCTGCAGGATCATCTAATGGTTAAGTCGCTACTACATATTATTTTGCAATTTATTTAAGTTTGGTATATATAATTTAAAAGTCCCTCCCAGGGATAGAACCAAGATTTCATTACTAGAAGCATTAAAAGAAAAATATTTTTTTTTCACATATATACAAATACGTGTATATATGTACAATAAGATATATAAATTATGTATACAAAAAAAAATTAAAAATCATAAATGCAATCTCTAATAAGATGAATAAGTTTTTTTGGTGTAAAATAAAAAGAGAATGCAAAATGGGATAAGTATCTCGCAAAACAGAATAGAAAATTGATGAATCCCATTATTATTTTTATTTATTTATTTATTTTATCAGCAATAAGTCTCATTATTGAAACCAATGAGTATCAAATTGGGGTACATGTACTTATCCCAGATCCACTAAATAGTTTTCTAGTAAATTATATTTAGCAAGGATGTACTTTCACCAAATTCTCACTTTGATCCTTTCACTTTTAAATGTAATAATTAACCTCTTATATTTTAAATCCAGTTACAATTTCACCCATCCAGCCATGCAGTGGCGTAGCTAGGAATTTAGTGAAGAGGGAGCACAAATTAATGATAACATTATTTTTTTTTTTAATAATAAACAACAATGAGATATTACTAAACTTAAATATTAAGAATTCATTTGGATAAATGTGGATTTTAAATTAAATGATTTTAGATTAAATTTTATACAAATATTGGGGAGTAACTATTTTATGAGTGGGTTGGCAAATTAAAAAAGAAGATAAATTGAGATAGAAGATATATTTTAGTAGAGAAATTCTATAAAAACATACCGCAAAAAAAATGTTTATCATATGTCGCAATTATGATCTTCGTGGTCTTTGGTTATAACACATTATAGTGTTAGATATAATTTAGTTATAACTTCTTGTGGTTGTTATTTTGATTATCACTATATATCAAGTAATAGTTAGTTATGACTCATTTTGATATTAGTTATGATCTATTGTAATTTTTTTTATTTTTTATAATTGAAGATGTGTTGCTTGATTATAATTTATATAGTAGTCATTTTAGTTATGAATAGAAAGAAACACATGGAGGATAAACTCCACATGGAGGATAAATTTCACATTTCAAATGTAACTAATAATTCAATAAATTCTATATCTTTATTGAAATTAATTATGTTTGTATGTCAATAATGATAGACATCATCATTATATTGAAATTTTCTTAGATAATAATATGATTTATTATAGTCTCTTTATTTTCAATCAAAATAACTATTATTATTCTCATAATTTTAAAATGTCATTGACGTTTCACTTTAAATAATATTTTTATAAATTTTTTTTATTTAAAATATTTTCTTTATGTTTAAAAAAAATATATTCTAAAACCCAGGGGAGGCATATGACCCCCCTGGGCCCTACATAGCTTCACCCCTGCATCCATGTAATGTTAATAAGGCTAACAAAAATTAAATTGAGAGACTAAAGTGAGATTTTGGTAAAATGAAAGGACTAAAATAAGATTGTAGCAAAAGTATAAGGGTGATGAAGTAATGAAAAAATATTACATATGTTTCAGATGACAACTTCCGTCAATCTTATTAATGACAGATGGAGGAGAAATATTGCAACTTGACTGAGTATAAGAGATTAACTGTTACAATTGAAAGTAAAATAGATTAAAGTGAGATTTTAATAAAAATATATGAGTGCTAAGTGTAATGGGCCAAAAATATACGTATACATATATACCTACAAAAAGGCTTCTGTTCTTGTTTTTCTTCTTCTTCTTCTTCTTCTTCTCCTTCTTTTAATCAAAAATCCAAAAAATATAAGGGCCCATAATTGGGACTTTGGATTGTCAATAAAAAAATATATGCACAAATATGTGGAAATATCCTGGATACATTTTATCAATAAATTTCTATCTTTTGTTGATATATATATATATATATATATAAAGGGGTGTAATGGGCTCATCATTTTCATTATATAGTGTTTGTTCCCTTATTCATTCATTCATTCATTTATTCATTCATTCTCTCTCTCTCTCTCATTTGTTGTTTATAGTTCATAAACACTAGTATTTTATTTTCCTTTTTTTTTTCCTACGCAAATCCCCTAACTTGATATTTCCGTTTTTTTTTTTACTTGTATCAGATCTTCTATTTTCCATGAATGTAGTTATTTATTTATGTGTTCATCTGTCTTCCCCAATAGTTTATATGAATAGATGAAATAATCCTGTTTTGCCCACCCAAAGACCGAAAAACATAAAATATTGGTCTCATATGCATGCAGATGCAGTAAGGTTTCGTGGCTGACAACGTTTCCTCATCTTGGTGATTTCCATTCAGGCTAAAAAAACTTTATTGCAGGTGATTTTAGTGTACCTAAAATCCCCCAATATTTTTATTTTTATTTTTTTGAAATTCATCATGATTTCATGGTCTTTTTTGTGATAATCTTTGTTTGTACCTTGTAGGTATGAATTCAAATGGCAAATCACCATTTTCTGTTGATGGTAGTCCAGTTCGGCAAACCCAACCACCTGCACCGCCACAACAACCATCTGTTGACACAAATACAGACGCAAGAACTGGTAACACTCAAAATCAGCAGCATCCTTCAACATCTCACGACTGTCAAACTCGGACTCGGACTCGGGCTCAGACTCAGACTCAGACTCAAACTCGGGCTAAGACTCGATCTTGGTTTGAGATTCTGACAGAGAAGACTAGTGGTGGCGATGTTGAATATCACCCAAGTGAGTGCCCAATCCACTAAGAGAGGAGTGGCCAACAATGGTGGAGTGTGGTGGTTGAAGTGGTGCACTAAGAGAAGTGGGGTGGGTAAACCCACTCACCCACCAGCTGCTGTCTTTCCTTCTCTTCAAGCCTGTATAAATAGAGGTTAGGGGAGAGGAAGAAAATGAGAGAGAGAGAGTGAAGAGAGCCAAAGAAGAGAACCAAGAGAGATGTGAGAAACCGTCTCCCTCGGTGTGAGCGAGGGAGACGGGTGAATGGGTGAGTGAGAATAGTGTGAGTTTTTCTCCTCTGTAATATTCTGTAATCTCCATATTGGTATAGTGAAACCGGCTACTCTCCCGTGGACGTAGGCATTGAGGCCGAACCACGTAAAATATTATGTCACCGTGTGTGTGGGTGTGTAATTCTGCTTGGTATGATTTCTATAAGGTCTTGGGCGGGATCCCCGATCCCAACAAGTGGTATCAGAGCCTCGTCAGTGGCGTTTCGGAACCAAAACAGTGCAAAAATCCGAATCTGCCCAGAAATCGAATTGCTCGAAATCGAGTTTTGAGCATACCAGGAGCAAGGGCTCGGCGAGAGGATCACAGAAATGCAAAGAACACCCCAAACGGAGCACGGACGCGCCCTCACGCGCCCCTAGAAGGTGGCGCGTGAGGCCCAGTCTCAGCACGCGCCACACGCGCCGAGAAGGGACACCGGCGCGTCGTCACACGCGCGAGCACGCGCTCCACGCGCGATTGAAGGAGGAAGACGACTGGGGATCACGAGCGTGCTACACACGCGCCTGGCACACGCGCAGGCCGTGTCACCCGCCACGTCACGGACGCGTCAGCAGCCGCGTCATCAAGTCAACGCCACGTGGCCGGCCACGTCATCGCCACGTGGCGTGCCACGTCATTGACACGTGGCACCGTGGGCCAGTGAGGGGCCGCCACGTGGCTGCCACGTCATCTGCCATGTCAGCAGTGGCTGACCGGTCAACCAGAGGCAGGGTGGGATCCAGTGCGACGCGGCAATGGTACAACCGCAGGGCAAGGATCCAGTGCTTCGCGGCTATGGTGCAGCCGCAGATCTGAGGCGTACAAAATGTTTTGGCTAGATCGAAGCCATTTGGAGTCCGTTTTTGGCGATCCAATAGTGGTTTCCGACTATTTGGAGTATTCCGGACACATCTGTACGGTCAGATTTTGGAGGCGGAGTTTCTGTAAAAAGAAGGCAGATTGAAGAGACGGACGGCATCGGGTGCAGTGGACGGAATATTCTGTTGGTACACAGAATATTCCCTGAACTTCTGAAAATTGTAATGTGGCCCAGAATTTTCAGAATATTGTGGTGTGGCCCAGCTTTCGGGGATATTTTTCAGTGAGGTCCCCGGAAGTGCAGCAAAGGTTGGTCCTAGCTAATCGGACCGTTCCGGACGCAACCGCGAGGTCAGAATAGTGAAATTCTGAACGGTTTGGAAAGATTGTCAAAACATGGGAGTTTGTCATCTTTAATACTCGGAGGGAGGTTGCCGGATATTGTGGAACGCTGCGGAGTCACTGAAGAGGTTAGAATGGATAGATTCTAACCAGATTGAACAACCAGGTACAACTTGAGATAGATCATTGAAGACCAGAGGAGATCAGGCTTGATGGCAGATCGAGGGAGATCAGGATTGGTCAGGGGCGATCAGAGGATTGCAGGTATGATTATCTCAAGATCAACAATGTCTAGGAAAGTTCTGTCAAAAAGACAGTGTCTAAGGAGACTGGTTCTTAAGTGGGACCGAGTGTGACCCCACCAGTCTTTCCTGGGAACTTTCCTGGTTGTTGACGTCATCGGAGGGTTTGGTTCAATCAGAAGAGAAGACCATTCATCGACGGATAGATGATTTGGCAACCAGTTCAGGCTCAGGGAAATGTTGTGGCTGTTGGAGCTACTGTATACGAGTAAGTACTGGTGATACGTGGACATGTAGAACAATAGTTGCAGAGGGGCATACTAAGCGCAGGGGCACAAATGCAGATGTACAGTAGTGCAAGGGTACGGTAGAGTATCGTACAGAGGCGCCAGAGGAGTGTGCAGCAGCAGGTTGTTGAAAGTTCACAAGAACTTCCAGACAGAGAAATTGAGACAAACGCAAGAGTGCGCGCCAACGAGTGGCAAGTCTTTTTTCTTCTATGGTGGTTTCTTTCATGGCAGCAGAGGATAGAGTTGCCTAGTGGTAACTTGTACAGACCGGTGGAAGTTGTCTTGGCAGAAGGGCTAACTGTCAAACATCAGTACGGACGTACAAGTGAGACAGAACCGAACATCAGGGATTGCAGCACAGACAACGGGCGTATGAGATCGCTGGGAAGTTGTTCTGAAGTGCAGAGGCAAAGGCTGGTTGTTCAAAGAAATAAGCTCCGAGCGAGGAAAATTGAGGATGTTGATGTGTCAAACTCTGAAATTTTCTAGTTGCTCCCGTGTTCCCTATGCAAGGAAGTGCATAGATGACGATGCTTTGACAGATGGAGCTACTGTCAAACCATCAATCTCCTGGACAGTACATCAAGGATAGCACAGGCACAGACAACAAGCGTATGGAAACGCTAGGAGGTTGTTCAGCAGTGCAGAAGGCAAAGGCCGATAGTTCAGAGGAAAAGCTCCCGAGCAAAGAAGACAGAGGACGTTGATGGGATAAACGACGAGTTTTCTAGTTGCTCCAGTGTTCGTCTTGCACGGTAATGCATGACAGGCAAGGGCATCCGAGCAGGGGGTGCAGGACATCCAATCAGGGGGTGTCAAATATCTTGGTTACGCAAGTTCAAGCATAGCAAGTGAAGACATCCGAGACAGAAGCGTGGAAGAGATCTGTGGGAGATGGGAGCAGAGGCTCTCTCCAAATCAGAGAGTGGTGTGAGTTGAGTTGAGGATGTAGGATTCCCTCCTCCTCTTGTATCTCTGGTGTATTATCTCTAACTTTCAGGGGATGCAGCGTCTCAGTGAAGAGATGAAGACTATGTTGAAATTTGGGCGTGACAAGATTAGCAGCTGTATGTGCAGTGGATCACCTCACATGGGCTGAGGGGGTGATTTGTTGAATATCACCCAAGTGAGTGCCCAATCCACTAAGAGAGGAGTGGCCAACAATGGTGGAGTGTGGTGGTTGAAGTGGTGCACTAAGAGAAGTGGGGTGGGTAAACCCACTCACCCACCAGCTGCTGTCTTTCCTTCTCTTCAAGCCTGTATAAATAGAGGTTAGGGGAGAGGAAGAAAATGAGAGAGAGAGAATGAAGAGAGCCAAAGAAGAGAACCAAGAGAGATGTGAGAAACCGTCTCCCTCGGTGTGAGCGAGGGAGACGGGTGAATGGTGAGTGAGAATAGTGTGAGTTTTTCTCCTCTGTAATATTCTGTAATCTCCATATTGGTATAGTGAAACCGGCTACTCTCCCGTGGACGTAGGCATTGAGGCCGAACCACGTAAAATATTGTGTCTCCGTGTGTGTGGGTGTGTAATTCTGCTTGGTATGATTTCTATAAGGTCTTGGGCGGGATCCCCGATCCCAACAGGCGACAACTTACTTAAGCTGTCGAAGACGCTCCTAGTCACAAATTTCAGTGCAGCCATAGCTATGGTGATTTTCAGATCAGAGGGATCGCCGTTGCAGTTTGCTTTGAATTCAAAGCCACCACATGCAAAATCATTCGGTATTCTTGTGGCTTGTATTGCAATTGGTTTCACTTGTAATATGAATGTGATCTTATTACAGAAGGAATCGCCAATCGCTGCAAGCATAGGGGGGTATGCTGGCGCGTTGTCGTCCGTCATTGGGTTCTTGACCATGATAAAAATGATTCTACCTCATAACCTCTTGTGGATTGTTTGGCCTGCTGGTGTTTCTATCTCCCTATCATTTCTCTATCTCCTTACAAAGAACAGGTAACTTTTTATTTATTTATTTATTTTTTTTTTTGTTAATTGTTTGGTTTTCTTAACTCAATTACAGTTTTTTTTTTTTTCTTCTTCAAAGCAAAACACAGACCGATCCACCAATCAAATCAATGAAAAAGCTCTTTATTTTTACTTGGCTTGAAGGCTTATACAAATCAAATCAGTGGGAAAAATATATATATATATATATATATATATTGACAGGACTGAAATTATCCAGTCGGAAAGAAAGGAGCAAGTGTTTGCATAGAACATTATGTTATACATCTAAACTATTCTAATAGGTCCGGATAAACCTAAAACGTGGATCTCTAAAAAGATATATACAGTGAATTTATAATGTGCATTTTAAAGTTATATTTTACAAACTACTTCAGGTTTTAATAGTAAGTTACCGTTGTATGCATCATGAAATTCATTTTATTTTTATTTATTCATTTATTTATTTTTGACCTTACAAATTGCTCTATTTTGTGTTGTTGGACTTCTAAATGTGTATTGGTAGACTATGGTTGTCTAGTCAAACGTAATTCTCCTCGTATAAAGTCTCAGACCCCTCCCCAATTGAAAAACTAAAAATAAAATATAATAATTGAATTAGGAAATGCTTAATTTTATAAAACTTTCTAAGAAATGCAATGACTCAAAATTTTCTTATAACTACATAAATATTCAAATCCAATTTAAAGGATTATTTTTTATTCAAACAGTTTTTTTTTTTTTTTTGGGAGGGGAAGGGGGGTGGGTTTAGACCGATATGCTTGTCCAAACAAATGACACAACGAATTTTTTACTTAGGTACTTATTATAGGTTTTTGAATTGTGAATTGTGAAGGGATGACACAGAAGATGAGAATGCTATGTTCTATTGGGGGGGAAACATTGATGACAAAAGTGTGTCTTACAACAGCCATGTGAAGAAGTTCTGTAAGGTGAAAAAGGAGATGACATTGCACGAGTTGGAGGCGATGATCATGCCCAAGGTGGCCCCGAATGGAAACGTGCAATTGGAGTTCAAATGTAGGTTCCCATCTTGGGAGTCCATAAACGATGTGAAGTATGAGTTGGTACCAATCGACAACGATAAGGATTTGGCTTTCGTCTTGAATCAACCGAAAAGGTCATGGTCAAAATATACTTTGCAATTTTATGTACATGCAAGAAATAACACCTTTGCCGACCAAGACATAACACCTTTGCAAGAAATAACACCACATGTGGACTGGGACGAGAGCATGATGGGCAACATAACCTCGTCTGTGTAGTGAACTCAAGAATATTTTCCAACTACTCTTTAATTATATGGGTACGTTATATTGATGCCCTTTAGAATTTTCATAATTTCAGGATCCTCTCTCTTGTTGATGTTAATCATGTTGGAAAACTTAACCAAGGGGTTGTTACCAAAGTGCTGAGAGGCCTTGGATTTCACTCTTAGAAATAGAATTGGTTGTTAAATTTAGTTTAATATCTAAATAAATTTCTTCAGTCTGTTTTACATAATAGAAATAGGTGAATGATTTAAATTAAAAACAAATCAAAAGAGTTTAAATTGACAAAATACTTAACAGAAATAGGCTACTTCTTTTTCTTTTTTCTTTTTTTTTTTTTGTGGTAATTTTTGAAGAATTGTTAAGTTTGAATATATTTTCATAATATCCTCTTCTCACTTATAATGATATATATACACATATCAGATACAATGCTAACAATCCTAACTAACTAACCACCTCTAACTAACTCTGTTATAACTAACCACTTCTAACTAACTCTGTTACATCATATGATCATATGTGACATAGTACACTATATACTAAACTACGACTCTATTGTGATCTGCTGGATTATGAGCTGCTACAGATGGACGGTGATTATGAGCTGTTGGATTATGGGCTGCTGCAGATGCTGGATTATGAGCTGCTGTAGATGATTTGCTATCATCCCCTGTCAAGCGAATGGGCGAAGGGGAGACCATGAGCTTGTGAGTCAAATAGGAGAAGCGAGCGGTGGAAAGGGGCTTGGTGAAAATGTCAGCTAACTGGTCTGTTGTGGGAACATACTTGAGAAGGAGTTGGTGGGCAGCAACTTTGTCGCGAACAAAATGGCAGTCAACTTCGATGTGTTTGGACCGGCTATGAAACACCGGATTGGTAGCCAAGGATATAGAGGATAGGTTATCACACCATAAGATGGGAGGAGAGGTGTGAGGAATAGAGAAATCAACAAGCAACATTTGAAGCCAAGTTAACTCTGTTGCAGTATGAGCTAAAGAGCGGTATTCTGCTTCGGTGGAAGAGCGAGATACTGTTGATTGCTTTTTGGAAGACCAAGAAATCAGATTATTGCCCAAGTAAACACAATAGCCAGAAGTAGAACATCTGTCAGCTGGATCCCCAGCCCAATTGGAATCACTATATGCTTGTAAACCAAAATGACTAGGAGTAAATTAAAGACCATGGGCCAATGTGCCTTTCACATATCTTAGGATGCGTTTGACTGATAAGAAATGACCCACTGTGGGGGAGTGCATGAATTGACAAGCTTGATTGACAGCATAAGACAACTCGGGTCTGGTGATTGTAAGATATTAAAGGGCCCCAACAATGCTACGATAAAGAAAAGGTTGGGAGCATGGCAGAGAGTCAGCAGCATCGGTTGGGAGTTTGACAGACATAGGTGTGGCACAAGGTTTGCAATCAACCATGCCTGCTTTGATAAGGAGTTCTTTAGCATACTTATGCTGAGATAGGAAGAAACCATGAGAGGTAGGATGAACCGAAATCCTAAGGAAGTAGGAAATATTTCCTAACTCCTTCATAGAGAAAGCAAGGTGCATATGAGCCAGCAAAGTTTGAATATAAGACTGATTATTGCCGGTTAAAAGAATGTCATCCACATATATCAAAATGCAAGTAACAGATGTGGAAGTTTTGCGAACAAATAATGAAGAATCACACTTGCTTTGAATAAACTCTTCGGAGAAAAGAAAAGAAGAAAATGTGGAGAACCAAGCCCGGGAGCTTGTTTGAGACCATAGAGAGCCTTGTGGAGCTTACAAACTAAAGAAGCATTTTGTGGATCAACAAACCCCGGTGGCTGGTCCATATACACCTCTTCCTAAAGCTGGCCATGTAAGAATGCATTGCTAATGTCCAATTGTTTGAGAGGCCATTGATAAGGTAAGGCCAAACAAAGGAAGATACGAATTGTGGGTTGTTTGGCCACTGGACTGAAGGTGTCTTGAAAATCCACACCTTGCTGTTGGAGAAAGCCCTTAGCCACAAGGTGAGCTTTATGCCGGGCAATAGTACCATCCGAGTTGCGTTTGATTTTAAAAATCCACTTGCAACCAATTGAATGTTTAGAGGATAGAAGAGGAACAAGAGACCAGGTACCCTGGTGCTGAAGAGCAATGTATTCATCCATCATGGCTTGGAACCAAACCGGAGAAGAAAGAGCATGGATATAGGAAGTGGGTTCGGTGGAAGAATCGACAGGAAGAGAATGAGAAGAAAGAGAGGTAGACAAACAGAAAGGCTTGCTTTTGGATCTGGTTTGCATGGGGTGAGTATTAGTAAAAGGAGGAGGGAGAGGTAAAACAACCTCAATAGAACCAATGGGAATAGAAGGAGAAGAGGTAGGTGGAGAGGAAAAATGAGAAGCAGACTGTGGGACAGCAGATTTAGAGGCAGAATTAGGCTGAGGAGGAGGCCAAAACACAGCAGATGGAAGTGAGGCAGACGGGGAAATAACAGGGTTAGTAGAATTAGGTTGGGCAGGAGGCCGAAATACAGCAGAAGGAAGGGAGGCGGACTGAGAAACAACAGGTTGAGCAATAGCAGCAGGTCGGTGGAGAGGAGAAGGATACCAGAAAAAGTGTTGTAAATTGGACAAAGAAGGGGGAGAAGTAAGCGCAGTTGTAGACACCCCATTTTTGACCGACCTTAAGACTCAGACGTCACCGATTGAGCGCTCGGTGATGTTGCATACTGTGCTCGTTCAGAAGTCCCAGAGTCGCGGCCGTGTGCCCTGCCTCCGAACTTCCGAATCCTCTTCTGTGCCTTGTCTCGGTTTGCGAACCAGACTCGGTTTTCTCTGTTTTCTTTCCTGAGGGAAGGGAGTAGTCCTGTAGACTATTTCTCGGTGGCCGTGGGCTACTTTTCGTGGCCGTAGGCCATTTTGCCCATTTCGGAGCCCGGTTCCCGGTTTTCGGAGCCGTCAGGCCGTGTGCCTCGGTTCGGGATCGCCCAACCGTCTCCGATTCCTCCGGTTCTTGGCAGGTACCTCTGTTTTGTCATAACAGGGCACACTGGGGTCCCAGATACCCACTTCGTGGCTGAATGCCACTTTCGGTGCTTACAGCCGGTTTTCGGGCCCCGAACCTCGCGGTTTGGCCCCCGAGCATTCATTTCGCATCGGTTTTCTCCGGTTTTTGGCAGGTACCTCTGTTTTATCATTCCGAGGAACACTGGGGCCTCTGATACCCACTTCGCTGCTGAACACCACTTCCGGTGCCTACAGCCCATTTTCGGGACCCCGAACTGCGCGGTTTGGGCCCCGAGCGTTCATTTCTCATTAGTTTTTGTTCAATTTTGGCAGGTACCTCTGTTTCAGCATTAGGAAGATCACTGGAGGGTAGGAGGCCAGCAATTATCCCAGATAACCAGTTTCGCTCCTCCGGCGCCCGTTTTGCTCACTTCCGGGCTAATGTTGAACACCCTAGGCCCATTTTCTTCCAACCAAAGCTACATATCTGTGATCAGGGGACATGGGAGGACCCTAAAAACTACTGGTCGGCCAGCAATTGTGGATTTCATTTTTGAGCACCTCCTTCAAGCTCTATGTTGTGGCTCCTGCTTCAGTGTTGCCAATCTCCGACCCTGGAACCTTGT
>JAPPVO010002278.1:0-26147 GCA_030407325.1 Camellia japonica
GGAAAGAGACTGTAAATAGTAACGTTGAATCTATCTTACAAAATCACACTTAGGAATTGGTGGATTTGCCACCAGGTTGTAACCTCTTGGGTACAAGTGAATTTTCAAAAGAAAAAGGAAACAGATGTATCAATTAACAAATACAAGGCAAGACTTGTGGTCAAAGGATTTAGACAAAAAAAAAGTTCTTGACTACTTTGATGCAAATTGGATATTGGATACTAGAGACTCAAAATCCACTAATGGGCATGTCTTTACTCTTGGTGAGGCAGCTGTATTTTGGAAATCTTCCAAATAGACTTGTATAGCTAAGTCTACTATGGAATCAGAATTCATAGCTTTAGATAAAGCTAGGGAAGAAGTAGAATGGCTTCGCCACTTTCCTGAAGATATTCCAATGTGGCCAAAACCAGTGCTTGCTATATGCATTCATTGCGATAGTCAATCAACAATAGGTAGAGCACAGAGTCATATGTATAATAGTATGTCACGACACATTCGTCGTCGACATAACACCGTAAGACAACTACTCTCTAATGGAATTATTTCCATTGAATATGTGAAGTCTAAAGACAACATAGCAAATCCATTAACCAAAGGGTTAGCAAGAGAGTTAATTGAGAATTCATCGAGGGGAATGGGACTTAAGCCTATTAAATAAGAGTTACCACAACGGCAACCCAACCTAGTTGATTGGAGATCCTAAGATCTAGGTTCAAAGGACAACCAAGATGTGTATGACTCATAAGGATCACTACGGAGTTAAACTCCTACCTATTTCTATGATAAAATAGTGATGTTGCAGCATTTTAGGTTAAGTAAAACTTTTAATGATTCTTATAGCTAGGAATACCTAGTGGAGTATAGCAGGATATTCTTCATAAGAATCACCTATATGAGTGTGAATTGGGCTGGTTCTATGAGATTTGTGAAGGGCTACAATTCTCTAGAGCACTCATGAAAGACCAGGTTGTTCAAAGCCAAAGTAAACACCATAGTGAGAACTAAACTGTGTCTGGTGTAATATACTGTGTGTGAGTTCTATGTCTTGGTTTACACAAACGGCTAAATAGTTCAAGACATTATGTTCACTGGTTAGCTAGTAAATCCGATAGTGTCTCACAAGGGAAAGTTCAAAGTCAAAAGCTACTTATCCTTTGCAAAATATTTCCAATATCTACACTCTCTGTAATTAGGTCATGTTATTGCATTTTCTCTCCGTCAAATTCCATTCATATGGGGGATTGTTGGAAAAATATGGTGTTTATAGGCTTATTTTGAGCCAACTTTGAGCCCAAATTTAAGTGGGTCCCAAACGTCTTCTGGGTGGGTCCAAAGAGATGACGTGAACCTTACCGCATGGCAAGTCACGGGGTGCAAACAGTTCGTCAAAACCATTTATGAGTGGAATGGGAAGTTGACATCATTTTCGAGTTCGCGGAATGGACAATAAAAGAATAAAATATGGGTTTCCTTGTAAGGCTTGTCCCACATTGGAAACTTAAAAGAACTTATGTGTGTGTATATAAATTCTAAGTAGCAACACTTGGGTTGGGCCCCAAGGGGCACCCTAAGTTTGTAGAAGTGAGGAGTTATAGATAATGTGAACCTTGGCTCAAATTACCACGCGCTCGCGCGCCGCCGCCGTCCGACCGGCCGCCGAGCAGTGCTAGGCCCTGGTGTGGGTCGAGTCGGTTCTAACATTAATTTTTTGGACAAAATTTACTTGAATTATTTTTCAAATTCTTGCGAAAAAAATTATTTGAATTTCTTAACGAAATTAATTTAAATTTTGGGTCAATTTTTTCTGTCCAAACAGAGCCCTTCTCCGGTCCAATTTCCAGCAGGTTCAAGTAGTCCAAATAGTTTTTCAACCTGTTTTGCAACGGAAAGATTTAGTTATTCCCAATCAGATTTAAATCTGCCTAGGTAGAATTGAACAGATTCAAACTGGGTTCAAACAGATCTTCCACCTATTCCAGTTTGAAATCATACCTATTCGGCCCTAAATACAAATCATCTTCTAGCATTTTTCTTATTTCCGAAAATCATCTTCTTGCCTTCCTTTTGACCTCTTGCATCAATTTATTCTTCATATTATTTAGGAAAATTTGGAGAGTATAGAACACAGGTTTTTTGTACGTAGTACAAATTGTTTGGAATGCTATTACAATTTGTGTAGATCATTGTATCCTGGGAGATAGACGCCATTTATCCGTAAGCACCGAAACAGGGCGAATCTATCTTAAGAATAGAGTGTCACACACTCGACTTGATCTTTTAAATATTTATTCGGTTCGATAAAATAAATTCTATAAATAATTTATTTTTATTTGTTTGATTTGTTTCAAATTATTTATTTTGCACAGACGATTGTTCCAACACATTTAACTTCACTTTGCTAATGGTGCTTGTAGCTATTGTTGTATCAGGTTGATCTCTCTCTCTCTCTCTCTCTCTCTCTCTCTCTCTCTCATTTGAGTAACATGTTGCATGTAATATGAAATAATTTTTCATATAATTTATCATAACAAAATTTGGCATAAAATATTGACTTGTGTAATGGAACAGAGCTCTACTAGTTATTCAAAAAAAATCATCTAAAGAAAAGTATTCAAAAACATATGAGATGATTGAGATTTATTTTATATGTGAATTCTATAGTACAATAATAAATCTACAAAAATATTATGTACCATAAAAACGTATCTCAAATTTTATCTTGAAAGTGAGCGTGTAATATAAATTTAAAGTTAGTAAAATATAGGTTACACTCGCAATGAATGTGATCTATTAATTCATTTTCTAAATAATATTTTAGGTATGTTTTTTCGAGTTCATAATATTGTTGTTAAATTTAACCCACATATCATTTTCTTAATTAAAATTTCTGGTAAATCTTTGAGTTTTAGACTTTCGCGTAATAGAAACAAGTCATGGTGGCAGGTTTGTTCGTGACAGAAGCCAATGGGCAAAGTCCAAAGCCACGTTGCAAACCGCAAGGACTGTGCCCTATTTGTGTTGGTTGTGGATTTTGTGCTTGCCTAAGTGGCATCTGTGTCGAGGGTGTCCAGGTCCTCCGAGTCCGAAACAGCTTACAACAACTCATCGTCAATCAATGGATAACCAATGGAACCGTCATTGCATTGATACTATAACTCAATATCCAATTTATTACACGGACTAATTCTAGAAACCATTGAATGCATTTGGTTTCACAAATAAAATAAAAAATTTGGTTTATATATATTATATCTTAAAGAAAGTTTTTTTAAAAAAAATGATTGTCTTGTGGGTTAAATGCTCTGTTTGTTGTGGAAATTTTTTAATTTTTTTTCCTGCATTATTTGGCATTGGATATAATGAAAAATAAAATTAATAAAATATTTTTTTATATGGTTTATAAAAAAATGAATTAATTTTGGTGGAAAGCATATTCTATTATTAATAAGAAGAAAACATCACAATTAAATACATAAAAAAAATATTTTTTGTCAAAAACAAATAAAATATAATTTTTTTTAGCAAGAATTGAAATGATTAAGAAGAATAGAGCTCCTGAAATTCCTAATCCATAGAATAGATGCAACCACAATTGCAATGAAGAGACTTTGACAATAGATATTTCAATCCAATAAGATCTTTAAAGATTCTACATATTAAGGCTTCGTTTGGGAAGAAAAAGCACTGGGCTTTTTCGTTATTTTAGCCAAAAAATAAAATAAAATAGACTTTTTAGCTCAATAAGACAAAACATCACATTCAACCTATAATCATTACATTTTTTCTCTCAGAAAAGTCAAACAAATCTGTCCAAACAAGGCATTTTAGCCCAAGACTAAAATAACTAAAAAATTAAAAAATCAAAAAGCTAACCCACTTCTCAAACCCTAAAATGATGTCAAAAGTAGAGAAGTTGTTTCTTTGTCAAAAGTAGTTGCTGAGGAAGCTCTCAATTCTGTGTAGTATGTCAAACCCTAAAATGATGTCAAAAGTAGAGAAGTTACTGTTTCTTTGTCAAAAGCAGTTGCTGAGGAAGCTCTCAATTCTTGTAATGTGGGATTCATGCCCACCATCAAAAGTTAATATATTATATATATATTATATTGAATTTTATATGCAATTTTTGTTTGTTTGTGTGTTTTGTTGTTTTTTTTTTTTTTTTTTGGGTATAAATATCCAAAAAAGATATAAAAAAAAATAAAAAAAAGGGGGACCAAAAAGCACTCTCACCAGCCTACCAACTGGATGGAGTTAAATTACAAATTAATCTCGAAAATGACAATTAATTTCTCTAGCTGGCCTCATTTTCCAATAATTAAATACTATATGCATTAATTAGTGTATTAATTAATGTATTAATTGATGATGTGACATAATTTAAGATATTTTTAGTATTTATAATTTGAATAATACTATATATACCTATTAGTATACCAATTAGTGTACCAATTGATAATGTGATATAATTTAAGAGATTTTTGATATTTGTAATGTGATTAATGAGTATGATCAATAATAATATTATAACTAGTGTTGGTATACTAGTTAGTACTAATTGGTGCATATAGAACCACCATTATAATTTATATAATGAGTGGGGTCAATAATAATGTCATAACTAGTGTTAGTACACTAGTTAGTACACTAATTGATACATGTAACACCACTTTAAAGATTAAACACAGCTATTTCCCATACACACACTTGTGCGATTCATATTTTTATTATATAAATTATAAAAACAAATTCATCTAAAAAAATTATGTCACACATTTTTTTCATACTCAAATTACTCCAATAACTATCCAAATTTTTTATTACAATTTTGATTTTTTTTTAAAAAAATTCCTTTTATCTTCATTGGTTTTTTTCTTTGTTTTTTTAGTTCGTAACTCTCTAAATATTATATAATGCACACAACTTAGAACAACTTTTTAAAACTTTAATATAATTTTATTTTACATATTTTTTTCTAAAAAGTCAAAAATTAATTAAAATAGTCAATTCCGAATTAGGCCTAATGGTAGGTGGATATGCATTTTTCGCTAAAAACCTATCATCCCAAACAAGTCTATATATAAGCATCAATAGAGATCCCCATAATCAAACATTGAAGAAGATAATGGTGAAGGCTTCAATCAACTATGCTCTCTTAGAGCGACTCCAATGCTTCATCTTTTCTTTTATCAAATTTAAAATCTTGTTGACAACTACATATTTTAATAAAAAAGTCACTAAAGTTATAATATCATTCTTTCTATTTTTTTGCACATCTTTTCATAAAAAGTCAAAAAATTACTAAAATAATTTGTTTCCAAACGAGGCTTAGATGAAAGAAGTCCAAAATTGGTGCCAACGTTAACATCAAACCAATATCAAATTGAGGATTTCTTAAACTTTTTTTTTCAAATTGAAAATGCATGGAGTCTTTCATCAAATTACTGTTGATAGCTGTTGGGACCATACACTAACAACCTCTTCCTGCTTAGACTTCTAGTAAATTACACTAATCGGTCAACTAGCTGGACATTCGCCGATCATCCTCCCAGTCGACTAATGGTTGATGAAAAACAAAAAAAAAAAAATTGTTAGAATGCTCGATTATCATATAAAGCTTCTACTCAAATTTGATTAAAAAAAAAAAAAAAGTAAGTTCACTGATGCTCTTAGTAGTTGCGTTCTTTTCTTACTTTTGCAATAACAAACTATTTACTCTCACTCTCCCCTTCCTCTCCCTATGACGCTCATCCTCCACCACTACCAGTAAGGAATGTTATAATAACAACCCCATGCCAAAATTATGACGAATGCGTTCCCCAATGTTCTAGTACTGGTTTTGGTACAGCCACTATACCATAAATGTTTGTAGAATCGATTCTGCCAATTGCTTATATGTTCGCCATTCACAATCCAGTCATGTTGAACCAATTCATCCATGACAATGATGGGGTCGAATCAAGGTTTTAAAAAGCGGCCGCAACCGTTACGTAACGCCGTTACGTAACGGTTGTGGTAGTTACTGCACCCGTTACGGCTGCTTTTGCAATGTGATTGAGATTCAAGATGTACGGGCGTAGCGGCTGATATAGCGGTCATAATGGTGCGTAACGGCCATAACAGCCTGTTACGCACGTTACATAACGATTCCGAATTGCTTCTTCGAAAAAAACAACAACAAAAAAAGTTAAAATGGGAATCATTACCGAATGGAAAAACAACAAGGTTCATCTGGCAATCCATCGTCTGCAGGTTTGGCATCCTCAAGCCATCGTGTCAGACAACGACAAACAATTCGACAACACCAGATACAGAAAGTTCTGTGCTGACCTCCAGATCCAACCATGTTTCTCCCCCTGGGCATCCACAGGCCAATGGCCAAGTTGAGGTCACCAATCGTTCTCTACTGAAGATTATCAAGGCTAAGCTGGAAGCTGCTAAGGGACTCTGGGCTGAGGAACTACCGAAGTACTCTGGGCCTACCGAACCACAGCTCGGACTCCCACCGGAGAAACCCCTTTCCGCTTAACTACGGCGCTGAGGCGGTTATTCCGATGGAAGTTGGTCTGCCAACCCCAGGGTTTTACATCCGGATCAACGCTCACTGAAGAACTCTGTCGGGCGGACCTAGACCTAATTGAAGAGCTTTAGAGAGACCACTGCCGTCAGATTGTCCTCATACCAATAGAAAATGAGAACGCACTACAACCGCAAAGTCCGACCGCGGGAATTCGCCGTAGGAGATCTTGTTTTAAGAGAGGGCACTCTTGCCACCAAAAATCCGACCGAGGGAAAACTAGAGCCAAATGGGAGGGACCCTACATTGTGAAAACCCGTCCACGTCCGAGCACTTACCGACTTCAAGACATGGAGGGTCAAGACCTTCCCCACCATAGAACGCTGAACATTTGAAACGCTACTTTCAATAGGCTATCGCTTTTGTCTTGCTCAATTGTTGTACTTTTTTTTACGCATAATGTAAATTTTGATCGCTGGAATACACTTCCCATGGCAACAATTTTATCTCCCAGCAACACCTGTCGTCTCAATAACATTTTTTATTGCAGCTAGACCGAGCACTTCAAAAGCCTCGGCCAGACTGAGCACTTCAAAAGCCTCAGCCAGACTGAGCACTTCAAAAGCCTCAACCAGACTGAGCACTTCCAAAGCCTCGGCCAGACGAGCACTTCCAAAGCCTCAGCCAGACTGAGCCCTTCAAAAGCCTCAGCCAGACTGAGCACTTCAGAAGCCTCGGCCAGACTGAGCACTTCAAAAGCCTCAGCCAGACTGAGCACTTCAAAGTCTCGGCCAGACCGAGCACTTCAAAAGCCTCAGCCAGATGAGCACTTCAAAAGCCTCAGCCAGACTGCCACCAATGCAGGTCCAGAATAAGTTCCTTGCGACCTCAACAGGACACTAGTCACGATCTGACATTCACAATTCCAGGTCAAAATGTTTACACCACTCTTTACCTAGCTAAATTTCAAAGATGTTCCCACATGTTTCATTTACTAATCAGATTGCTTCTTCCATCTAGCATTACTCCGATCCACTACTTTATACAAGTCCATTTTAGCCTACATTGCGCATTAAGGAGCTCTTCACTTTACTTTGTATTGAAGATTTTTCCCCAAGTCCAATTTTACTCTCCATTAAGAAGTATTTCACTTTACCTCCCACTGAAATTTTATACAAGTCCAATCTCCACACTACTTTGAATTTCACTAAACTTCATACAACTCAAAATTTTGCTCTGCATGAGTTTTTACCTAGTTCAATTCTACCACCCTTTAAGTTTTTATACAGGGTCAGTTCCCATACGCATGAAGGAGTCTTAACTTTACCCAATATTGAATTTTTATAACACCTCTGTATGGAGACATCCCTTTCCGAGGCCGTCTTCGCTTTTCTTCGTCTAGCTCTTTTTGTAGGATCTCCTTCTCAGAGGCTGCCTTGGGTCTTTCTTCCTCCAGCTCTTGCGCAGAGCCTCCATCTCAGTCATGCCCTTGCCCTCACTGCTTCCACCCCTTCTGCAGAGTCTCTCTTTCAGCACTCGCCCTGCCCCTCTCTGCCTCCAACTCCTTATGCAGGCCCCCCCTCTGCTCCAACGCCTTGGCACGCTCGTCCCAGCTCCTTTTGTAGAGCCTCAGCCTTGGCATGCCTCATCCTTCTGCCTGACGAGCTCTTCGTTGCTTATGGCCTCTTCATGCCGCTCGACCGCAACGGCACAAGCTCTTTTGGACTCCTCCAACTTCTTATGCTCGCCAGCCAGCTGGAACTCGAGCGATACACACCTTGCGGCGTATGTCCTCCAACTCCAACTTGACTGCTTGCAGCTCAGTGTGGGCAGTCTTCCAGTCAGCACTCTCCTTTCTTCAACTTGGCCAACTGAGCCTTGGCCTTCAGTCCTGAGTTTGGCAGCCCCAGCCTTCCTCAGCAGGGCCCTGCCAGGGTAGTTACCTCCATTTGGGCGGAGCATAACCCCTAAACAGGTCGGCCTCGTTAAATCTGGATGCCGAGCGCAGGGCTGACTCCTCTACAATCTTCACCATGCGGTCTGCTCCTGCCCTGGCTGGGCCTTCTTCCCCTCCACCCGTCCAGCCACCGGCGAGCATGGTAAAATGCTGTGTTCAGACCAACTCCTCCTTCCTGGGGTGCAGGGTCCCTTTGGGTCTGTAGCCCCCCACTCGGTTCAACACTAGCTACCCCAACTGCTACTTGAATCGCTGGGGCGACCTCCACAGCCCCCAGTGTTGGGATGACCCTTCCCCTTCTGGGGTGTCCTTGACCGCAGGGGTCTCCACCATAACTGGGGCCTCCTTCATCTTCTTGGATCCAGGCTCCTCTGCAGCCTCCTCTATTGCACTTCTCTTCTTCTTCTTCCTCTTCAGAGTCTCCCCCTCCTTTTTAGCCTTCTCTTTCACAGGATCCACAGGGGGCCTTCGTGGCTCAAAAGTGCTTAAGTCCTTCCCTCCCAGCGGCTTTGGGCGTGGTCGGATCCTCTCCTTCACAATCGGTTGCGCCGGTCGGTCATCTGCGCTTTCTTAAATTTTGTGGCTTTGGAAAGGATGGCTTGATCCTCTGCCTCCTGTGCTTCTCCCTCGCTTCCAGCTCCGCTCGGTCGAGGTCCCCACCGATCGGCTGTGGACCCAGCCCTGCCTGAAACAATGCGGACGACTGAACGAGGTCGTCCCATTTGGCCTTTCTCTCTCTCTCTCCACTCCTTTACCCTCTTCACCCTTTCTTCAACTCTGCCCCCAGTCTTGCCTCCAACGACCTGGTGGGGCACCTTCCAGATGGTGCGCGCCCCAAACCCCCATTGGCAGACACATAGAACCACCGTGCTCGCCACCCCTTGATCGACGTTGGCAGCCCAGCCACCAACCCCTTCCCCATTACTGCTTGTAGGGTGACCCACGTTTCTTGCTGCCTGAGGCCTTGTAACAGGCAAAGAATTCATCCACCGTCATGGCTCCCTCCATTCGCCTTCGGCCATGCACTTGCACAAGCCAGCAAGATCTTTCATGCATTGGGCATTAGTTGCCCTGGTGCCACCTCCAGATAGTTGAGCACCTCACCACTATTTGCGGCAGTGGCAACCTCAGACCACCCTTCAGCGCCTCCTCATAGAGGGAAAACTCCCCTGGCCTGACGTCGGATGGCCTTTCCGTCGATGTTGGCAGCAACAACTCCACTTCTACCGGAATCTGGTATCTCTCGCGGATAGCCTCCAACTCCGCCTCAGTTATCGTCGATTTGTCTGGCTTCGTGTGCCAATGATCCGGCTCCGCCTGGCTGATAGGCTTCGGAGCTGCAATCATTGGTGGAACCATGGAAATGTATCGCCGGTTCCCCCATCCTCTCTGTTCTATACTGCGCAGCTAACTCCACTGCATCATCGTCTCCTAGTGGGTCCACCCTCACATTCTCGATTTCTTCTGGCGCCATTTCTGAGGTATGTCTGCGAATCGCTTCTGATGCAGGCGCTAGAAGGAAGAAGAAATGCTCCAATGGTGTATCGCGAGCAACAAATGGTGTAAGACTTGGAATGTTTTGGTTCTTTGAAAACAGGTAGGTGAATCGAATAATACCAAAAGCCCACGGTTTTACCCGTATTCTAAGGGTCCCAATTAATTTTCGCCAGTTTAAAAACTTTTCAAATCATCCGCCAAAATTGTCTTGTCAAACACCCATAATAATGATCTAACGTTTCTGATCCAACGCCTCACCTTCCCCCTTCCAGAGATTTTGCCACGTGTATGGGCATGATGCACTGTACCTCCTCCCACCCTGTCTTTTCCACTTCAAATCATCAAGAGGCACGCCGCCTTTTGAGCCCCGTGCATTCCGCTCGGCCACCCTCGCGGTCGGCACGACTCACGCTCGGCCTTCCGCTCGGCCACCTTCACGGTCGGCACCACTCGCGCTCGGCCCTTCCGCTCGGCCACCTTCCCGGTCGGCACAACTCGCGCTCGGCTCTTCCGCTCGGCCACCTTCGCGGTCGGCACAACTCGTGCTCGGTACTTCCGCTCGGCCACCTTCCCGGTCGGCACAACTCGCGCTCAGCCCTTCCGCTCGGCACCTTCCCGGTCGGCACAACTCGCGCTCGCCCTTCTGCTCGGCCACCTTCGCGGTCGCCACAACTCGCGCTCGGCCTTTCCGCTCGGCCACCTTTGCGGTCGGCACAACTCGCGCTCGCCCTTCCGCTCGGCCACCTTCACGGTCGGCACAACTCGCGCTCGGCTTTTTCGCTCGGCCACCTTCACGGTCGGCACAACTCCGCGCTCGGCCTTCCGCTCGGCCACCTTCCCGGTCGGCACAACTCGTGCTCGGCTCTTCCGCTCGGCCACCTTCGCGGTCGGCACAACTCGCGCTCGGCCTTCCGCTCGACCACCTTCGCGGTTGGCACAACTCTGGCTCGGCTTTTCCGCTCGGCCATCTTCACGGTCTTCACCACCTCACACTCCCCTTCCGCCGTCCGGACTCATTTCCTCATTACTATTCCCTTCGTTGGACTGAAGCTGCACTCGGGAATAGGGGACTACTGACATGGATAGGCCCATGAGGACACAGCCCATGGTGAACAACCCCAAGCCACCACTTGGGACCCACATTCAACAGACAAAGACCTGCAAAGTTATGGCTACAGCACATCACCATTAATGCAACCCATCACAGCATTTATTGCGACAACACCCCTCAGCCGGAACAGCACCCCCTTACCTGAACAAGGTAAGCTACAGCACAGGCTTTCGGCGATGAGGGGGTCGGCAGGGACAGTGAAATGATTACCAAAGGATATAAGCAAAGATTGAAGACAAGAAGAAGGTTAAGCTTCTTCCTATCTCTGATCCTTTTCTCTCTCTCTACATTCCATCTATTAACTTGCTCATCGGATGGTTCACTGGGGGACTACCCCGTTCCCCGTTGAACTTGTTTGCAGGTTATCCCGGTGGGTCTGCCATCAAGACTTGGAATCGAAGAGCTTGGATCGATTCGGCCCATCCATTAGAACAAACTGTACCATCAGTTGGCGCCGTCTGTGGGAACTTGGTTTTCATCCGCGCGCCAGTTGTGCTCATTGTCGCCGGAGACCCTTGTTCCAACGATCTTTTCCTCTACCCATCAAAGTGATGGTCACGACTAGATCCATGGCTTCTCACCATAATGCTGCCGACCACCAGACGACCCCCCCAATCCGAACAACCCACCGCAATACTTTATCGAGCTCACCAACAGCATTAACCGCATGGCCGAGCAAAACCAGGCCCTGATAAATGCTTTACTCCAAAGAAATCTTCCCATGCCACATTCACCACCCCCAGACGTTCTACCTAATCCAGAACAAGCCCCGAGCCATACTGTCCCACAACCCACCCTCCTAACTTGGGAGGCTTGCAACCTCCTCATCCACAGATCAACCCACCACCTCCACCTCCACACCCATCGTCGTGCCACCAGCCCCTGAGGGGGAGGCCAGCAGTGTCCAGCCCCACATTCCCCTCCGGTGGTGACAACATTCCCCTCTGGGACGCCGAACTCCGAGCCATGAAGCTCCAGCTACAAGGGTTATGCAGAACATCCAGCACAAACCCTCTGCCACGGCAAACTCACCATTTGTGGCCTCCATCCGAGACAAACCCCTGCCAGCCAAATTCAAAATGCCCATCATCGACTCCTTCGACGGTACGACGGACCCAATCGACCATCTGGAGACTTATCGCACCCTCATGATTCCCACGCCTTCCCCGACGAGATCATGTGCCGAGCTTTCCCCGTGACATTGAAGGGGTCAGCTCGGCTGTGGTTCAGTCAGTTACCAGCAGACTCTGTCTCACCTTCCAGCACCTCAGCGACTCCTTCCTCAGCCACTTTATTGGAGCCCAGTGCCAACGCCGCCCGGCAACCCAACTCCTTAACATCCGTCAGACTGAGGGGGAGTCGCTGCGCAGCTTTGTTACTCGCTTCAATACCGAAGCTTTGCAAGTGGCGGAAAACGATGATAAGGTCATCCTCACCGCTTTTATGGCCGGACTGTGGTCGTCTGATTTCCTTTTTTCCCTTTCTAAAAACCCCCCGACCTCCATGGCAACCCTACTTTCCAAAGCCCAGAAGTACATGAACGCCGAAGACTCACTAGCCGCTCGGCAAGACCCAATCGCCAAAAACCCGACCCCCAGAGACAAGAGAAAAGACTCCGAGCCCAGAAACACCCAGTACAATAACCAAACAAACCACTATGCCGACCGACCTCCGCGCGCCGACCGGTCGGCACCAGCCCGACCGCCCGGTCGGTTCGAGCAGCACACACCCCTCAATTCTCCTATGGAACACGTCCTCCAGCAGATCCAAAGAGACTACTGTAACAACCCTCGTACTGATTACCGATTAACTACTGATTACTGTGAAATTGAGACTACTTATGGCTGATAATTGAACCAACTGAACACTGAACAGACTGATTGAAAACTGGAATTTAACTGACTGAGTTGTCTATAGTATTGCATTTCCATCTGTTCGATGGTTTAATTATCCGTTCGTGTGTTTATGTTTAAACTGCTAATTGAAGGCTTTATCGGCGGCCAAACCTGAAATTGATAGATGTTTCATGACCACATCTGTAACATGTGAATTTATAGTGTAATTATCTGAAAACTGATTCTGTATGATTAAATCAGATTAAATGAGCTAAACACATAAGTGGCCTTAATTACAACTTTGCCACCTAGGGGCCTTTGTTTATTCACATATTTTGAGCCTTATGCATGTAGATAGAACATTTCATCAGCCCTTTCTAGCACACAACCGACCAAGAGAGTTAGAGAGAGAGAAATTGAGCTCCTCTTTGATTTTACTGGGTATAGCTTGGAAATCAAGAAGATTAGAAGGGTTCTTGCTTTTGAGCCTCTACACTTGTGTTTGGAGACCTAAGGTAGATCATTGACCTTCTCATTGTTGAGTTTAAACTTGTTCTTCCATGATTCATGCTTCATTGTAGAGCTAAGTCATGATTTAGTTCAATATATGTGGGATTATAGCATATGTCATGCATGCATGCTTGAATTGTTGGGTTGTGAGATGTTTTCATGACTAATTGTTACATGCATGCTCATGTTTATATTCAAGACCATGAAACCCTCATGTTTTGAAAGATTTGGCTTATTGAGCTTGTATCTAAAGCTTTGAAGGTGATTAAGCTCATGCATGTCTTCATTGGGGAGTTTATAGTGTTTTCATGGAAAATTGGTACATGCATGTTGTATTAGAGTTCTAGTCATGTTTTCATCTTGATTCTGAAGAAATGAGCTCACTAGAGCAAGCATTTGAGGCATTGGATTGATTGAATTCATGGATATTGCATGTTCATCATGTTTATGAAAAATGATTTGAAAATGAGTTTAATCAAACTACCCTTGGGCTTTGATTTTATAAATTGAGCTTGGAATCATGTAATATTATGAGTTTACAAGAGTTTTCCAGAAATTCAGCCCAAAAGGATCGTTTTTGATCTTTGAAACTTGATTTTGAGCTTGGGACTCGAATCTGGAATTTCCAGATTTTAGTCGTCCGCTCGAGGGGAAGTGCCGCTCGAGCGGAGAAATCGAGCTCCCAGCACTTTGACCTGTCTTACAGTCGCTCGAGCGGAGTGATGCGCGCTCGAGCGGAGATTTCAAGCATCCAGTATATTTGCAAACCGCTCGAGCGGAAGAAATCACGCTCGAGCGGGTACCGTTTTTTGCCTTTCCACTCGAGCGGGAAAGTGTGCGCTCAAGCGGGGACCTCTTTTACTGAAATTTCTGAAATTGTTTTCTGTATACATCTTTGCATCCTCATCCCATCCTAGGCATTCTTAGGCCTAGTTTAAGCCATCTTAATGAGGAATAGATGTAGAACACACCGAGGCAAATTAGGGATTAAGTTATTGATCTTTCCCAACTGTATAGCTTAGTGTGTGTCATCCTGTATACTGTGTAGGGTTGGCTTTCGAGGAGACGCTCTAGCTTACTGTAGCCCAGAACTGTGTGAGTAACAATTGTGTAAAGATATGTTCAAAATGATTATCTTCTGAGTAACTGAACTGTACTGTTTTCTGAACTGTTTACTGTTTACTGAATGAATGTATGTCCTATATTCTGAACTGTACTGTGGCATCCTTACTACATTACTGACTGTTTACTGTTACAGAGATCTCTGTCGGTTCCCTTGTTGGAACCACTGTTACTGGTTGATTGGCCATCAACGACTGTTCGGTCTTTTAGACTACTGTACTGTTCGGTCTTTTTAGACCTATGCTTACTGTACTGTTATGCTAATGGATGTACCACATATGACTGTATACTGTACTGAACAACTGATAAACTGATTGAAATGGCTGTTTTCAATATACTGTAAGGACATTCATTCTTAACCCTTTACGCATTATGTTATTCACTGGGCTTTAGCTCACTGCTCGTATATAGATGTAGGTGTACAGTCACCAGACCGCAGCTAGGAGCGTCAGGCAAGCGTTAGTTTGTCAAGCCAACCACTGTGCCTCACTACGAGGTTCCGAGCCTATCAAGCTATGCTTAGGGGTGTTTATCTTCCCCCGTCTGCCTCTGTACTGTTTGTGATTCTGTATAGACTGATAGCACTGTACTGTACTGGTTAATAAGGATTAAGTCCCTTCCGAATGACTGTAAATGTTTGTATAGACTGTACTGTTCTGATGTATGAATGCATGAAAAATCTTTTTGGTATACAGACTGTCACAGCTCATTGGACATTATTTACTTACTGTATTGGCTTCCGCCAGGCCCTGTACTCTGTTTTACTGTGTTACTGTTAAACAGGCCTTCGGTAATCATGGATTACTGGCCGGTTACGGTACTAAACCCATAGGGCCGGGTTTAGGTCGTGACAGAGTGGTATCAGAGCGATACTTACCACGAGTTATACCGCACACACGTGTCCAAATGAGCTATAGGATGTCCTAGAAAAGAAGTTAGGGCATTGCATGAGCATGAGAAGTGTGTGCGACAATGACATGACTGAATATATACTAATGTGGTTAATGTGCTTAAGTATGCAACTGATTATGCTTATGATTACTGTACTGCCTATGCTGAAATGAAACGAACGAAACCTGTATGCATGCTTAAAGAAGTTAAATGGAATAACACGGAATGTTAATGTTAATACTGACTGTGGAAATCTATGAGGAAATCTATGAAGAAAATGAACGTGTGAAAATAAAGGGTCATGTGACCGTACCTGAACTCGAATGAAAGTATACACACGTCCGACATGAAATAAAACGTGAAAGCAATAAGAACCTCTCCTGAATTGATAATCACCCTGTTGTGTGTAAACAAGGAAAAGGGCGAGGATTGTGACCGAAACTGAATCTCCTAATCGGAGGATTAATAGCCTAGCATGAATGATTGAGGCCTTAATCGAAAATCTGAGAGAATAAGGGCAGACATACGTGCTTGAACCAACTGAATATGATCTGATGACACTGATACTGAAACCCAATAAACTGAAACCACCGGAATTTCTGGGAGGTACCGAACCACTAGAAACTGATACTTGGGTTTAGAAACTGAGAAAATACGTGAAGTTTTCTTCGAAAAATACTTTCCCCAATACATTCGAGATAGGGAAGTACCTGAGTTTGAACAACTTGAATAAGGTGATAAGACTGTGGTCGAATATGAGGTAAATATTTACCTAGCTAGTTTGATAGGCACCCCACATGATAGATACTGACTACAAAGACTAGAAAAGAACTAAAGGTGGGTGTGACCTAGATGTGATTGACTGAATCGTCGTTTTAAAACCGTCAAAGTATGTAGATGTCCTGGATAGAGTAGTGCCTGAGACGACGTAGCAGCATTGAAATATCCAAATCAACATCGTCAACTGAATCAGAAAGAATGAAACAGAAGTAACGGAAAGTGAAAATGACCTCCGTGAATGGAAAATCTCGGGCAATAGCTTTGGCCAATGAAGGCCGAAGAAGCAATGTGAACAACGATATACTTATCTGTACTGAATGTGGGAAATACCACTGGGGCGTTGTCGTCGCCTACCCGAAACTTATTTTGGATGTGGACAGGAAGGACATTGGCCTAAATCTTGCCCACAGACTCAACTGAATAATAATGAGTCTAAATCTAGACCCTAGTTCTAGAGAACGCTCGGAATACTGAAATGACTGACACGGGTATTACCTTGATTATATGTAATTGCTTATACGAACGTTTGCGTGGGGATCGTATACTCCGTAATTTGGTATAGACTGTGAACCTATTGACTGAACCGATTGAATTACTGGAGTTATGAACCATACACTACGAGAACTGTTAGGACTTGTGAACGGCGAGAACTTGCTGAGTTAGGTCCTTGTAACGTATTGCAACAACTGAATGTGAACTGTTAGACGTGACCTTTTGAACTGTGTTAGAACTGTTGAATATGGGAACACCTTATGATTGACTGTAATTCGAGAAATTTTTGCGACTATGATTTGTATTGAACTGTTACGTGTTGACGGACATTATTGAATGAACAGACCCTTGAACTTGAATTATACATGCGAACTGTTTTTGTGTGTGGAACTGCTGGAATTAAAAACCCATATTGGTTTGTAAAGATGAACTTCTGCTTATGAATTTGTGAACGAATACCTATATGAAAACGGATTTTGAACTCACACCTGTATATATGTTCCCATGCTTGTAATACTGTTAAGACTGAGAGAAATGGACTGTGGTTAAGGAATCTTTCGAAATCTACTGTTGATGCAAACTATATGTACAACACTGTAAAACCTCATGTTAGCAATTACCTATGCTCTAAAAACTGTTTAGACTTATGTACATATCTGCATACCTTTGCTTAAGGATGTTACTAGACTGAGTGGACTTCGGACTTGTTACCTTAGCTATCGTATCTGGAGAAACTGTTTTGTATTGTACATTGAACTTGTGAAATTCGAATTGGGAATGTTAGTAGACTTTGAACATGCACACATATGATGATACCTTTGCCGAATGATTGTTAAGTTATTTATCGAAAATTTAACCATTGGGACTGTGACCCTGTAACTGCATGACTGAATAAAGACCCCAACTGATAAACTCTTGACTGGGAATCGTGATTGTGGAAAATTGACATGACTGCTTGATTGAACTCGCGAGCCTATGCTTTAATGACTGTAAGACTGATTTGGAACCCTCGTAGGGCAACTCACTATTGTGTGTCACCGAGAACCTTATGTGATGTATTACTGTGTACCGTGTGCCTCTATGAAGGATTTATTTGGAAAATTTCTATATTGACTGTGATGTTTACCTCTCGATATGAATAACTGTATGCCTGTCCATTGCCTGTAAACTTATCGGGAGGAACACATTGTATATGACTTGTACTGCTTGATATGAATTGTAATGGTACCGGACTATAATGTAAGTTTGACAATTGGTGAACTCAGATAAATTATAAAACTACTGACTGTGTACCTAAACGAATAGAGTATGAACTAATGTTAACTGATCTGGAAATGATAAGAATGGAACTTTAATCTGAACTAATCTGATGGAATCGTGGGTTGATGAAACCCTTTTGTGTAATTAATGGAACTTCTGCTTGATGCTTGCGCTTGAACTTTTACTAGTTATGATTGAACAGAACTTGCATCTGAAATGACCTAGTCGAACTTTTATCGATTTGACTCGAGAAAACTCTTATTGAGAGCTATTACCTGATTTGCTTACAGTGTGGGGAAAACTGGGTGCATGCCAGGAGATTACTACCCGGTAATACCGTTTGACTATGAACTTGTTGGACTAGGAAATGATTGTTTTGGTGATTACTGTACTTCAGAACCGATGGGATCTGTTGACCACATACTGGTTTTGATTATAAACTCTGACTGTCTGGAAGTATATGTGATCTGTATGACTGCTCTCGTATTGACATGTGCTATGACTGAATCCGTGAGGACTGGAACTGATGAATAGTAAATAAATACTTACTTCAGAACTCTGCCTACTGCTATGGGAGTAATGTACAAAATCGCCTTATGTCCCCAATAACTCCCGAATGAACTGGACTGATTGTGATGGATTACTGAACTGAGAACCGAATTGAACAAAGACTGAATGAAAAAAAAAAAAAAAAAAACTCGAAATTAAATGGATCGAAACTCTGTAACTTAACGGGGGAAATTACTTATGAAACTGAGACCAGTGCAAATCTATAACCCCGATAAGTACTTGATATAAGCAGTGTGAATACTACTATACTGCTACTGTACTGTTACTGTATTGTTACCGTTACTGTCACTGTACTAATACTGCTACTACTACTGTATCTGCTATGTACTACTGTGCAACCGTATTCATGTTCCGTGTCACGAAAGAAGTTTTGTTTCTGAAATGCTATATGTTGTATATTGAATGACTGTTCAATCTCTGATAAGTATTCGTGACTCTTGGTATTTTGTAATATATGTTAGCTGCCCGGTATCGGAGGTTCCTTTATGGAACTTATATCTGTCTACACTCTGTTACCCGTACGGAAGCCTCGTCATGGGGGCTCAGCTTCTGTACTGTTCTGTTCTGTTACCCAGATTCGGGATTCCTTTATGGAACTGGTTATTCATAACCATCACGTAACTGTATCTGTTCTGCATCTGCTCTAGTAGTGCTAGTGAATGCACTGCATATGCTTAATGCAAGAATTGTGGCATCTATGTATGCTCTGGACAAGAATAGGAAAATGAACATGTATCCGAATCTGTCTTTGACTGAAAACTGAAAGTGCATAAGATTCTCTTTTAATATGAACCCCAATCCTTATACGTGATTTCTGATTCTATTACTGTGCATTGCTAAGATTGGGATTGGGCCACGAACCCGTTTTTGAATATGATTATACTCCTGTTAAGAATGAAAGTTACCTTTATGATAGGCATCATTTCTGTGGCCATATGTTAATCCGAGTTTGGAGGACCAAACTCTTTATAAGGAGGGGAGACTGTAACAACCCTCGTACTGATTACCGATTAACTACTGATTACTGTGAAATTGAGACTACTTATGGCTGATAATTGAACCAACTGAAACACTGAACAGACTGATTGAAAACTGGAATTTAACTAACTGAGTGTGTCTATAGTATTGCATTTCCATCTGTTCGATGGTTTAATTATCCGTTCGTGTGTTTATGTTTAAACTGCTAATTGAAGGCTTTATCGGCGGCCAAACCTGAAATTGATAAATGTTTCATGATCACTGTAATCTATGTGAATTTATAGTGTAATTATTTGAAAACTGATTCTGTATGATTAAATCAGATTAAAATGAGCTAAACACATAAGTGGCCTTAATTACAACTTTGCCACCTAGTGGGGCCTTTGTTTATTCACATATTTTGAGCCTTATGCATGTAGATAGAACATTTCATCAGCCCTTTCTAGCACACAACCGACCAAGAGAGTTAGAGAGAGAGAAATTGAGCTCCTCTTTGATTTTACTTGGTCTAGCTTGGAAATCAAGAAGATTAGAAGGGTTCTTGCTTGTTTGAGCCTCTACACTTGTGTTTGGAGACCTAAGGTAGATCATTGACCTTCTCATTTTTGAGTTTATACTTGTTCTTCCATGATTCATGCTTCATTGTAGAGCTAAGTCATGATTTAGTTCAAATATGTGGGATTATAGCATATGTCATGCATGCATGCTTGAATTGTTGGGTTGTGAGATGTTTTCATGACTAATTGTTACATGCATGCTCATGTTTATATTCAAGACCATGAAACCCTCATGTTTTGAAAGATTTGGCTCTATTGAGCTTGTATCTAAAGCTTTGAAGGTGATTAAGCTCATGCATGTCTTCATTGGAGAGTTTATAGTGTTTTCATGGAAAATTGGTACATGCATGTTTGTATTAGAGTTCTAGTCCATGTTTTCATCTTGATTCTGAAGAAATGAGCTCACTAGAGCAAGCATTTGAGGCATTGGATTGATTGAATTCATGGATATTGCATGTTCATCATGTTTATGAAAAATGATTTGAAAATGAGTTTAATCAAACTACCCTTGGGCTTTGATTTTATAAATTGAGCTTGGAATCATGTAATATTATGAGTTTACAAGAGTTTTCCAGAAATTCAGCCCAAAAGGATCGTTTTTGATGCTTTGAAACTTGATTTTGAGCTTGGGACTCGAATCTGGAATTTCCAGATTTTAGTCGTCCGCTCGAGCGGGGGAAGTGCCGCTCGAGCGGAGAAATCGAGCTCCCAGCACTTTGACCTGTCTTACAATCCGCTCGAGCGGAGTGATGTGCGCTCGAACGGGGATTTCAAGCATCCAGTATATTTTGCAGACCGCTCGAGCGGAAGAAATCACGCTCGGGCGGGTACCGCTTTTTGCCTTTCCGCTCGAGCGGGAAAGTGTGCGCTCGAGCGGGGACCTCTTTTACTGAAATTTCTGAAATTATTTTCTGTATACATCTTTGCATCCTCATCCCATCCTAGGCATTTTTAGGCCTAGTTTAAGCCATCTTAATGAGGATATAGATGTAGAACACACCGAGGCAAGTTAGGGATTAAGTTATTGATCTTTCCCAACTGTATAGCTTAGTGTGTGTTCATCCTGTATACTGTGTAGGGTTGGCTTTCGAGGAGACGCTCTAGCTTACTGTAACCCAGAACTCTGTGAGTAACAATTGTGTAAAGATATGTTCAAAATGATTATCTTCTGAGTAACTGAACTGTACTATTTTCTGAACTGTTTACTGTTTACTGAATAAATGTATGTCCTATATTCTGAACTGTACTGTGGCATCCTTAGCACTACTGTTACTGACTGTTTACTGTTACAGAGATCTCTGTCGGTTGCCTTGTTGGAACCACTACTGTTTACTGGTTGATTGGCCATCAACGACTGTTCGGTCTTTTAGACCTACTGTACTGTTCGGTCTTTTAGACCTACTGCTTACTGTACTGTTATGCTAATGGATGTACCACATATGACTGTATACTGTACTGAACAACTGATAAACTGATTGAAATGGCTGTTTTCAATATACTGTAAGGACATTCATTCTTAACCCCTTTACGCATTATGTTATTCACTGGGCTTTAGCTCACTGCTCGTATATAGATGTAGGTGTACAGTCACCAGACCGCAGCTAGGAGCGTCAGGCAAGCGTTAGTTTTGTCAAGCCAACCACTGTGCCTCACTACGAGGTTCCGAGCCTATCAAGCTATGGCTTAGGGGTGTTTTATCTTCCCCCGTCTGCCTCTGTACTGTTTGTGATTCTGTATAGACTGATAGCACTGTACTGTACTGGTTAATAAGGATTAAGTCCCTGTTCCGAATGACTGTAAATGTTTGTATAGACTGTACTGTTCTGAATGTATGAATGCATGAAAAATCTTTTTGGTATACAGACTGTCACAGCTCATTGGACATTATTTACTTACTGTATTGGCTTCCGCCAGGCCCTGTACTCTGTTTTACTGTGTTACTGTTAAACAGGCCTTCGGTAATCATGGATTACTGGCCGGTTACGGTACTAAACCCATAGGGCCGGGTTTAGGTCGTGACAGAGTGGTATCAGAGCGATACTTACCACGAGTTATACCGCACACACGTGTCCAAATGAGCTATAGGATGTCCTAGAAAAGAAGTTAGGGCATTGCATGAGCATGAGAAGTGTGTGCGACAATGACATGACTGAATATATACTAATGTGGTTAATGTGCTTAAGTATGCAACTGATTATGCTTATGATTACTGTACTGCCTATGCTGAAATGAAACGAACGAAACCTGTATGCATGCTTAAAGAAGTTAAATGGAATAACACGGAATGTTAATGTTAATACTGACTGTGGAAATCTATGAGGAAATCTATGAAGAAAATGAACGTGTGAAAATAAAGGGTCATGTGACCGTACCTGAACTCGAATGAAAGTATACACACGTCCGACATGAAATAAAACGTGAAAGCAATAAGAACCTCTCCTGAATTGATAATCACCCTGTTGTGTGTAAACAAGGAAAAGGGCGAGGATTGTGACCGAAACTGAATCTCCTAATCGGAGGATTAATAGCCTAGCATGAATGATTGAGGCCTTAATCGAAAATCTGAGAGAATAAGGGCAGACATACGTGCTTGAACCAACTGAATATGATCTGATGACACTGATACTGAAACCCAATAAACTGAAACCACCGGAATTTCTGGGAGGTACCGAACCACTAGAAACTGATACTTAGGTTTAGAAACTGAGAAAATACGTGAAGTTTTCTTCGAAAAATACTTTCCCCAATACATTCGAGATAGGGAAGTACCTGAGTTTGAACAACTTGAATAAGGTGATAAGACTGTGGTCGAATATGAGGTAAATATTTACCTAGCTAGTTTGATAGGCACCCCACATGATAGATACTGACTACAAAGACTAGAAAAGAACTAAAGGTGGGTGTGACCTAGATGTGATTGACTGAATCGTCGTTTTAAAACCGTCAAAGTATGTAGATGTCCTGGATAGAGTAGTGCCTGAGACGACGTAGCAGCATTGAAATATCCAAATCAACATCGTCAACTGAATCAGAAAGAATGAAACAGAAGTAACGGAAAGTGAAAATGACCTCCGTGAATGGAAAATCTCGGGCAATAGCTTTGGCCAATGAAGGCCGAAGAAGCAATGTGAACAACGATATACTTATCTGTACTGAATGTGGGAAATACCACTGGGGCGTTGTCGTCGCCTACCCGAAACTTATTTTGGATGTGGACAGGAAGGACATTGGCCTAAATCTTGCCCACAGACTCAACTGAATAATAATGAGTCTAAATCTAGACCCTAGTTCAGAGAACGCTCGGAATACTGAAATGACTGACACGGGTATTACCTTGATTATATGTAATTGCTTATACGAACGTTTGCGTGGGGATCGTATACTCCGTAATTTGGTATAGACTGTGAACCTATTGACTGAACCGATTGAATTACTGGAGTTATGAACCATACACTACGAGAACTGTTAGGACTTGTGAACGGCGAGAACTTGCTGAGTTAGGTCCTTGTAACGTATTGCAACAACTGAATGTGAACTGTTAGACGTGACCTTTTGAACTGTGTTAGAACTGTTGAATATGGGAACACCTTATGATTGACTGTAATTCGAGAAATTTTTGCGACTATGATTTGTATTGAACTGTTACGTGTTGACGGACATTATTGAATGAACAGACCCTTGAACTTGAATTATACATGCGAACTGTTTTTGTGTGTGGAACTGCTGGAATTAAAAACCCATATTGGTTTGTAAAGATGAACTTCTGCTTATGAATTTGTGAACGAATACCTATATGAAAACGGATTTTGAACTCACACCTGTATATATGTTCCCATGCTTGTAATACTGTTAAGACTGAGAGAAATGGACTGTGGTTAAGGAATCTTTCGAAATCTACTGTTGATGCAAACTATATGTACAACACTGTAAAACCTCATGTTAGCAATTACCTATGCTCTAAAAACTGTTTAGACTTATGTACATATCTGCATACCTTTGCTTAAGGATGTTACTAGACTGAGTGGACTTCGGACTTGTTACCTTAGCTATCGTATCTGGAGAAACTGTTTTGTATTGTACATTGAACTTGTGAAATTCGAATTGGGAATGTTAGTAGACTTTGAACATGCACACATATGATGATACCTTTGCCGAATGATTGTTAAGTTATTTATCGAAAATTTAACCATTGGGACTGTGACCCTGTAACTGCATGACTGAATAAAGACCCCAACTGATAAACTCTTGACTGGGAATCGTGATTGTGGAAAATTGACATGACTGCTTGATTGAACTCGCGAGCCTATGCTTTAATGACTGTAAGACTGATTTGGAACCCTCGTAGGGCAACTCACTATTGTGTGTCACCGAGAACCTTATGTGATGTATTACTGTGTACCGTGTGCCTCTATGAAGGATTTATTTGGAAAATTTCTATATTGACTGTGATGTTTACCTCTCGATATGAATAACTGTATGCCTGTCCATTGCCTGTAAACTTATCGGGAGGAACACATTGTATATGACTTGTACTGCTTGATATGAATTGTAATGGTACCGGACTATAATGTAAGTTTGACAATTGGTGAACTCAGATAAATTATAAAACTACTGACTGTGTACCTAAACGAATGGAGTATGAACTAATGTTAACTGATCTGGAAATGATAAGAATGGAACTTTAATTTGAACTAATCTGATGGAACCGTGGGTTGATGAAACCCTTTTGTGTAATTAATGGAACTTCTGCTTGATGCTTGCGCTTGAACTTTTACTAGTTATGATTGAACAGAACTTGCATCTGAAATGACCTAGTCGAACTTTTATCGATTTGACTCAAGAAAACTCTTATTGAGAGCTATTACCTGATTTGCTTACAGTGTGGGGAAAACTGGGTGCATGCCAGGAGATTACTACCCGGTAATACCGTTTGACTATGAACTTGTTGGACTAGGAAATGATTGTTTTGGTGATTACTGTACTTCAGAACCGATGGGATATGTTGACCACATACTGGTTTTGATTATAAACTCTGACTGTCTGGAAGTATATGTGATCTGTATGACTACTCTCGTATTGACATGTGCTATGACTGAATCCGTGAGGACTGGAACTGATGAATAGTAAATAAATACTTACTTCAGAACTCTGCCTATTGCTATGGGAGTAATGTACAAAATCGCCTTATGTCCCCAATAACTCCCGAATGAACTGGACTGATTGTGATGGATTACTGAACTGAGAACCGAATTGAACAAAGACTGAATGAAAAAAAAAAAAAAAAAAACTCGAAATTAAATGGATCGAAACTCTGTAACTTAACGGGGGAAATTACTTATGAAACTGAGACCAGTGCAAATCTATAACCCCGATAAGTACTTGATATAAGCAGTGTGAATACTACTATACTGCTACTGTACTGTTACTGTATTGTTACCGTTACTGTCACTGTACTAATACTGCTACTACTACTGTATCTGCTATGTACTACTGTGCAACCGTATTCATGTTCCGTGTCACGAAAGAAGTTTTGTTTCTGAAATGCTATATGTTGTATATTGAATGACTGTTCAATCTCTGATAAGTATTCGTGACTCTTGGTATTTTGTAATATATGTTAGCTGCCCGGTATCGGAGGTTCCTTTATGGAACTTATATCTGTCTACACTCTGTTACCCGTACTGGAAGCCTCGTCATGGGGGCTCAGCTTCTGTACTGTTCTGTTCTGTTACCCAGATTCGGGATTCCTTTATGGAACTGGTTATTCATAACCATCACGTAACTGTATCTGTTCTGCATCTGCTCTAGTAGTGCTAGTGAATGCACTGCATATGCTTAATGCAAGAATTGTGGCATCTATGTATGCTCTGGACAAGAATAGGAAAATGAACATGTATCCGAATCTGTCTTTGACTGAAAACTGAAAGTGCATAAGATTCTCTTTTAATATGAACCCCAATCCTTATACGTGATTTCTGATTCTATTACTGTGCATTGCTAAGATTGGGATTGGGCCACGAACCCGTTTTTGAATATGATTATACTCCTGTTAAGAATGAAAGTTACCTTT